>CALNHX010010847.1:0-36843 GCA_940337035.1 Agriotes lineatus | reverse complement strand
TACACTTTGCTCAAACATTCTGAAACTTTGTAAATATACTAATACTAAACCTACGAATACACCAAAAATAGTAAAACTATTCTAAACACTGAAAGGGTGGTTTTGGAAGGGGTTGAAAAATAAATATTGTTAAAAAAAATAAGAGTTTTATTGATTATACTAATACTATACTTATGAATATACAAATAATAGTGAAATGGCGACTATAAAAGATTTTATTTTTTACACTCTTTTAATACAAAATTTATGTATCTATATTGTGTATTATAGCAAATAATCAATACATATATCTAGCGCAGCTTTTATCAAATTACTATAAAAAATATATAATTTTCTAATTTATATAAAATAAAAAATCTGGTGTGATACACGCACACAACTTCCTTTTACAGTGATCTTATAATTAGCCAAAAATTTGATTTTACATTTTTAAGCATTTGTCAAAAATTTTCAAAAATTACAAATTCTACAAAAACGGTACAAAATATAGCGTTATTCCAAGAGACACCTTTTCTCTAGAATTTTAAGCTGAATTCTATTTAAAATAGGAGTTAATAAAAAAAATAGAAAAAAAAACAAAATAAACCCATTTTAGAAGTATTCCACTGGAAAATCACTTATCTCACATCAATACACATTAAAAATGTGAAGTTTGAAAAAAATCGTTAGAGCCGTTTTGAAAAAATCTAAAAAAGCTGAAAAATCACATGAGTAAACATCTACTTTCGGTTATGCAATTGTTTTCAAAAGCTTGCCGTCTCTTCTACATAGTACACAAAACTTTTATATGAAGTTTCAACGCCATACCTCTTTTCGTTTTTGCGACATTTTGTTCACAGGCAGACATACACACAGCCAGACACACAGACAGCCTAATGAAAAAAATATGTTTTTGGGAACAGGGGACTCTAAAACGTGAAGATCTGTCGAAAACTCAATTTCGAATTTTTGGGGTGAATCCAATACTTCCTTTATCGTAAAAGGAAGTAAAAAAGGGCTTATCGCTTAAAATCGCAAAAAATCCCAACAAGCCCATGAAATAATACCGATCAGAGTTTCAATTAAAAAATGTTACGCTTTGGAATCGATTGGCAAAGTATAATTTAAATTCTCGTAAACATAGCGAAATTCTATATTTTTTACTCCTTAATTCACTCTACGCAGAAGGCCTATTATGCCTCTAAAAAAACTAACAAATCTGGAGCAACATTTTTTGAATTGTTTCACATACATATACTTACGAAATCTATATTACAAAACTGGACTGCTTTTGGCACACATAAACTATCAACTTATCACCAAGAGTGTTTACGCGTAAATAATTTTGTGCCGTGAGATGTACATTCATACTACTTAAATCTTAATCCATAAATTCACTAATATACATCATTAAAAACAAAATCCATATTGCGCTTCTGTTAGTTACTTATCTATTCACCTTTAAGGATACCGATAATTCCTGAAATCGATGACAAGTTTTGACCTGCTAGAACCTACAAATGATAACACTGTGCACTGTGGCGTTTGCGCTTCTATAATTTAATTAATGTGCATAAAATTTGTATTTCGCCAATAAGTCACAATCAACGTTTGAATTTCCAGTGCGTGAGGACTTGGAGGTAAGGATCAAAACCCCGCAGTGCGCGACTCTACATACAACAAAGTACTGCACATCCCTTCTCAATTTACTCCAGAAAATGATCCAAATAGAGAGACCCAAAATGCTATAAAACGTTTTTATTTACTGTTTAAAATGTGTAAACACATTGTATAATTATTGTAAGTTAAAACCTTGACATATAACATAACATCCCAGTATAGGGATTTTATCTGACGTGTTTGAATCGATTTACTCGAGAATAATTTGGTGCAGTAGCTACTCACAGCGAAGTTAATGCGAAAATTTAATTAAGCAAAAATTAATAAACTCAGAGCGTGTTAGATACATTTCAAATTTTCCAGTATATGTTCCGTTACACGTGTTCAAGCAATCTCTCTCTCATAAATTACTCAAATTGACAAGCGCACAAGTGTGCAGATGAAGTTCATTCCGTTCCAAACGACCAGCTATTGCCTCACAAATCAGTCAAAAAGCAGTAAAAAGTCACTTCAACATTAATATATGGGCTAGAGAACACACACGTTGAGCAGATAATTTCTAGATGTCAATCAAAACGCTCGTTAGGCCATTAAAAAGGTCAGTCATCCTATCTCCCGAGTAGCGTCTCAGTCAATCACATTGCCGAATAAAGGGTCTGCTCCATTTTTAAGCCAATAGTCGCAAACATCTAATTGCTTCCCCGCTACAACGCTTTCAGGTCTTTTAAAAGGGTCTCGGACACTTTTCTGCAGACAGTTCCTTCAGTTATCGCATCGAAGCAAGCCGCTTAGCTTGGGGCCGAGTTCTTTGCGTGTTTTGACCACGAAGGTTCTAATTTCCGGAGATATCTTCTCAATCCGCTCTGCGGGATTTAATTTACGAAACCGGATCGATTCGAGTCATTTAACGGGGAGTGCTTACCGGAATTTTTCTTCGTTATATCGAAGAATTCCGGAATTTTCCTGCACAAGGGACCAGACACGAAACCAAGTTCTCGCACTGCATCATCCATCGCTTGCATTCCGTGCTATCGATTTTTGTCCCGGATTCTCCTGCACAAGCAGTTACCCGCGTCGGGCCGCTTGCCACAGTCCTTCCTATCAAGCTCCCGGATTCACTGAAGCGACTCGTCAAAGCGCTTTTCCGGAGGGACAGCAAGCAACTCAAGCTGCAGCAAGGATCTTAGAAGGTACTGTGTAAAATTTATATTAATGTAGACGCCCATTATTTTCGTTAAGTGAAATAGTGTGGCGGAAGCGAATTAAGTGACGCACGTTTAAAAGACCCCATATAGCGTTCAGATAACGACAAAATAGTTACAGCCGTATTCATAGTCGTTCGCCAGCGGTTCGCCGGCGAGCCGCCGGAGTTTCGTTATGAATAGTATGTTGGCGGCACTGTACGTCTATGTCAAATTCGAGGTTATCAGGTTAGGTTTTCCGTCAGTTTTGACAGAAATTGACACAAAATCTAACCTGCTAACCTCGAATTTGACATAGACGTACAGTGCCGCCAACATACTATTCATAACGAAACTCCGGCGACTCGCCGGCGAACCGCTGGCGAACGACTATGAATACGGCTGTTAGTATCACGTCATGTATGACTTGATGATTTCATTGTACATACTAATTTTGTGTTTGACGTTGGTATAGTGAATTTTAATTATTCTACGTTTTCTTGGATTTGACGGTTGTTGCATACGTTCTTTCCTGTCTTTAAGTCTAAAAGATTCTAGCTGTAGGAAATCACTTAAGGTAAGTTCCATCCGGAATACCGCAAGAAAGGACGTCGCTGTAGCAGTATCAACAACACACATACGGGTGATTTACTCTTTCTACTTTTAAGAAATCGCTCAGAATTATTATTCCAAAAATGGTGGCGCCTAGGCATTTCACCCCCTTTTAAGTTACCGAGCTCTGTCCGGTGTAAAGCACCATCCCGAAATAACCTACGGCCTCGCGACTAGCTGCCGGCAAACCTTTTTTATTACAAGCATTCCGGGCGGGCTGGGCTTATAATCATGGAATATTATCGTAATCCCGTTCTATCGTGTAATAAGTACGTATTATTTATTTAGTGCAGGTACATTACAACACAATACATTTATCTGAGGAACCTATCGCATTTTAAAGTCATACGTATTGTATCTACCATCATAGAACAATACACCTTTCGTGAAGAGACAGTTTTGGGCTTAGGAATATAATTAGTAGGTTTATTAATTAATTACTTGAGGCGACAATTCACAATTTTATTTTTATATTCAGTTACAAGAATGTAAAGAGTGCAAAACATAAAACTGGCAGGCGACTTATTAAAACTGCGTAAAAAATTGGCGAAGTCAGATTTTGAATGCAAAATGTATCTCAGTTCTGTGTATCCATATAAACTACATGAGTCCAGTTACATTAGGATCTGCCTGCCGAAAAAATCCAAGTGAGCTGAAATTTTGCATACACCTTTATTTTGACATTACACATAACGTCTCAAAAGTCCCCATCGATATCGTGCTTGCGTTTTGAGTTATTCAAGGTCAAAGGTGGCAGAAATAAGTTTTTCGCAAATATCTCGCTTTCTATGGGTCGTATAACTTTTTTAATAATTACAGAAGATGAAGGCTGGGAAATTCCCTACAAAAAAGATTATACAGGTTTTTTACGTACAACTAACCATTCAGTAAATAACACACGGTTAAGTTTTGCAGACTAGTTTTACTTGCTTTTACGATAAAGGAAGTATTGGATTCACCCCAAAAATTTGTAATTGAGTTTTCAACAGATCTTCACGTTTTAGAGGTCCCTGAACCCAAAAAATATTGAATATTGAATTTTAGAGGTATTCACCTGAAAAATCACCGATCTCACATCAATACACATTAAAAATGTAAAGTTTGAAAAAATTCGTTAGAGCCCTTTTTGAAATGCAAGAGTAAACATCATACTTCCGCTTATGCGATTTTCTTCAAAAGCTTGCTGTCTCGTTTAGATAGTACACAAAACTTATATATGAAGTTTCAACGTCATACCTTTTTTCGTTTTTGAGATATTCTGTTCACAGATAGACAGACGAACGGACGGACGGACACACAGACCAATGAGCAAAAACATGTTTTTTGAGTTCAGGGGACTCTAAAACGTGAAGATCTGTTGAAAACTCAATTTCGAATTTTTGGGGTGAATCCAATACTTCTTTTATCGTAAAAGGAAGTAAAACCCGTCTGCAAAACTTAACACTGTGTTATTTACTGAATGGTTAGGTGTACGTAAAAAACCTGTATAGTCTTTTTTGTAGAGAATTTCCAAGCCTTCATTTTTTGTAATAATTAAAAAAGTCATACGACCCATAGAAAGCAAGATATTTGCGAAAAACTTATTTCTGTGACCTTGAATAACTCAAAACGCCAGCGCGATATCGATGGGGACTTTTGAGACGTTATTTGTAATGTCAAAATAAAAGTGTATGCAAAATTTCAGCTCACTTGGATTTTTTCGGCAGATGCTGCGGTTTTCAGTTTGATGTAACTGGACTAATATCTATCAGAGTTTTATCTCCAAATTAGAATAGAATTGTTTTATACTGTAATTGTAACAAATAGTGGCGCAATGGAAATTCACATTAATTGCCTTCTCCTAAAATAGATGTTTGCTCAGTTTGTTCACGAAGAAGAGTATCAGTTTTATAAATTCTTTAATGAAACGATACAAGCTGAACAATTTTAAAACAACCTATTCCAGTTGTTTACAGATCAGCTCCACGATGACAAATTGAATCAAAGATATCGTCAATAGGTTAATGTCAAAGCCTTACGATGGATTTGAGTAGAAAAGTCGATACATACATTTTATTTGATTTGATTTGTTTTAGTAGGCAGTAGAATTGAAACCGAAGTGGATTTACTAATTGCTGTACCTGGTTCTAAATAAATTTTCTAATATTTCTAATAATTAACTTTACAAGAGATTTATGTTGCTAAATAATATTAGTGTAATAACCTATAAAATTTTGATAATAGTATGTAGGTAGTAAATGTCAGAAAGGAGGTAGACAAACAATTATTGCTACTGTAAATTGCTATAATACTTATCACTAAAATTTCATGGTATTTTCTGATGAATTAACTTTTTGCACACAGTAGTCGTTGAAAGATGCCTCCAGACATACTAATGTTGTGGATTAACTTAATAGCTAATGTAGAAACAACAGTAAACTTTTGGGAGTTTTCGGTTTTTACATGGATGGCGTGTTTGGAATAACCCACGATTTTGCGTATTATATCCCCACCTCTCAGACTTAGAAAGTTTAAGTCCAAGACTATTGGCGTCTTGCATAGTTCAATGTCAACAGTAGTCGATCAACCTGCTATTAAAGCTTGATATTAAGCAAATGTGGCCACGACCATACACAACAGGCATGGAGTTAAGTCAGTTGCATGCAGAAACTAAACAAGTCTTCATTGGTGTATTTGCAATCATGCATAGCCAATATTAGGAGTGATCGGTCAATACGGTGCTAACTAATACTTTCATAAAAAGAATTTTATTTAAAAAGATACAACATTGGTTATAAGTAGTATTAATATTTGAACGTACAGAATAATTCCTTTTAATGCCCTGCAGATTCTAGTTCCAACAACCTTGCATAAGAAATATTCAATTATTCATTTATAAAAATAAACTAGAAAACCAACATGTAAAATAATAGCTTTAACTGAAATTTACCTAAATCAAACAAAAACTAAACGGTTGTTTTTTACCAGAAAACTGAGAAAATGTATAGATATATCGAACATTAAATCTTCCTTTTCCCCTTATAAATTTGTAGAGGTCGATATGAGCGACCCTACTACTGGCACGTTTTGTACATAGGATCCTGCACTGTGAAACACGTCTCTAACAGTGCTAGACGAAGAGTATAGCATCCACAACAACCCTACATAAAACGCAATGGCCACTGCTCTATCCACTATATACAACCTGAAATGGAGCAGAAGTTAAATAATCGCTATAATGGTGCATATTTTTATATATCTTACAGTGTTTGGACAGCTCGGCATCGAGGTATGGTCGACAGGTTTTCCTTCATTAAATATTGTCTAGCGCCAAGGATGCCTATAGTGAAGTACTCTTCTATAGACAGTGCTTCAAAATCGATGCGAAATATTTTCCTGTCCAGAGGCGTCATGTCGGTTATTAATGACAGAAAATTGTTGCTTTCGAATACCCATTCGCGGGTGGTGAAGAATTGTAGAAGTTCCAAGCCGTCGTCGATCCTTTTCATCAGCCTCACCATGCTGGAATATGTTGCAGTTGTAGTTCATATTAATTAAAGTATGTGAATGGAAGGAGAAGGTTCTAGAATTCTCAAAAGAAGGAAATATAACATGCAAACTTCATTTTACTCACAATCTCTTCTGCATAAATATCAGCATTAGGAAGTCGATGAAATAGGCAGGTATCCAATGGAAGAAGAAGCAGCATAGTTTGTGCATTATCTTGGAAGAGCGTATATTGCCATCGGGATACCAAATCATTTGCTCGAAGGGGTACTTGTATCCAACCTCCCGTCCAACGGCTAGAACTTCGCCCCATTTCATACGTACCACGCTGTCGTTTGTCATATTATAGACCGGGATTTCAGGAGGTCTGCAATAATATTAGTGAGTTAAACCAGATTACTATTTCCATCAAACGATAGTAAATGTACAGCTTATAATTCATCATTACTTCTGATCACATTTTACTCTTTTGATTATTAGTTATCTAGCTCGCTACTTCGTAAATTTTTGGCTTCCTTCATCTTTATTTGTGTAATAGTTACTTAGACTTTTTATCCATTATAGATAATAAAAGTCTTGAGAGAGAACTCTCTCCTAAAGAGATAGGATATAGGATAGGTGTATTGGACAATAGCGCTTCTTTATACCAAGTTGGCAAAATAAAACAGAAGAAAATCTAGACGTGTTCTATATAGAGGCACAAGAATCAATAAAAATGCGGCAACTATTACAGTTTTTTTCTGCCACAGAGATGGTTATGGTTATGTGGTACAGGTTATCATTTACCTTGTCTTGCAATGAGAGAAAAAATATGTGTCAATGAGAAATTAACAAAAACACTGTTACGCCACTCTGACAGCTAATTAAGAAGAAGCTGGTCGTGGGTTAAACTGGAGAATCTAAAAAGCTATAAAAATATGCGCACCAAGTAGCAACCAACCTAGGCACTTGCTAAACGAAATGGTACACGTTGAAAAGGCGGTACTAAACCAATCCCGGAAAAAGGAAGGGGACGACAAGGGCACATAAATAAAGTAGTACATATACAAAAACACAATAATACCAGATTGACACGATAAATTAATATCATAGTGCAACTCAAACCATGCACAAAAGTAAAGGGACCGTTTGAAAAGTCATTTATAACAATTAAAATTTATGAATACTGAGAGAAAAGAAATTGTACAGATTGATAGTAAAATGAGATCACAAAGAGCATAAAAATGCGCTAGTAAGTAAAGGTAAAATTTTGGATTCGGAATGAATTTGACCCAAGCTTCATAAATGTAAAAACATTCTCATGGTCAATACACAAACTTGATGTGCGGGCTCAAACATTGAATTTCAAGAAGTAAGTTAAAACTTTGCTGCTACAGATGGTGACGTTCTCAAGCACTTTAATTCGATTACTTCTGGGGCTACTGGCAGTGATGGCATCGGCATACAGATGATACACCTGTGTTGCCATTTTTTACTGCCAATTATAACTCATTTGGTTAACACTTGCTTATTGGAGGGCGTTTTCCATTGGAATGGAAACGGGCATTTATTAAACCAATAGGTAAAGTTAATACACCTAAAGAATTGAAAGATGTAGTAGATTTATTTAAGGGCGAAGCAAATTTGGTACTTGGCGGAATCATCAACATGAACACAATAGTCACATCACAAATAATAGGTTATGTTGGAGTCTGATTCTTATAACGCAGGTCAATATGATAGCTAAAGATATCCCTTCTGTTGCTAGTTTCCAGGCAGAAAGCAGGCGTCACAGAAGCAAAACCACATTGATAAGCCTCGGGAGAGCCAGAAAGGGTTATCGATAGGTGGTAGCTATTTCGCTTTACAACCCTCGGCTGCAGGTAAGGTAGGCGATGAAGCCCCAAAATTGGACTTTGTAAGAACGTACTGCAAATACACAAATCGTTCAAAGCAAGAAGTAGCGTTAGCACATACGAGAAAAGCTTTCGCCCGCAACTAGATGGAGAGTTGAAATTTGCTGCTCCTTGCCAATATATCGTGACATAGTCGTCGTATTAGGTATAACTCCAACAAAATGTTTGTTTTTGAGAAATCACTAAAAATACTTCATACAGAAACATATTCTAGTTTGCACAAACGAAGCCGCAACACGAAACTAATTTCTCAAAATGGTTGCATAGAGATGATTTCAGATTGGCAAATTGCGTAAAAGATAAGCACCTAGCAAAATTTTTTTGGAAAATCTAGAAAATTTAGAATAGAGTAGTAATATCAATGGAAAATTGAATTTTATAAATAAACATTACAAGAAATTTAAAATAAACATTAGAAAAACCCAGAAGAGACCTTTGTTTGGCAATTACAATTTTACAATTAACAAGAGAAAAAAATATATAAAACTGTCAAGGAAGAATGGATTGAAACATAAGATCAAAGAGTTAAAAAAAATTTGTATCTCCGATAGAAATAGGAGTACTTTACCATGCATAAAAGAATAGAAATTGTAACCGACACGTTAAGAATAACATAACAAAGATACTTGAGACTCCAAAGAGAATGCTCTCTGAATTATGTAATTTTTGACAGTGATCTATTATGAGGTGTCGTACCGATTATCAAGACGTTCTCTGAATGATGTCGTTTTTGACAGTGGTCTATTATGAGGTGCCGTACCGATTATGAAGATATTCTCTGAATGATGTCATTTTTGACAGTGGTCTATTATGAGGTGCCGTACCGATTATGAAGATATTCTCTGAATGATGTCATTTTTGACAGTGGTCTATTAGGAGGTGCCGTACAGACTATCCAGATGTTCTCTGAATGATGTCATTTTTGACAGTGATGTATGATGAGGTGCCGTACCGATTAGCAAGAGTATCATCTCCAAATGGAATATTTACATAAATAAAAAACCTCTTGTGCAATAGATATCTTAATGCTGAATTAAGAAGAAGAATGGCAAAGCATTACGTTTTTTAAACATTTCTTTTTGGCAAAGATATTACAAACATGATATATTTAGAAGTCCTTGGGATGTAAATGTATCGAAAGTTAAATCCTATGAACTGAAGGAATCACTAATAGAAAAATACCGAGACTAATAAATAACTAGAAATAATAGAAGTAGTAAAAATAATTTAAAAAAATAGTCTCCTAGCACACATATTGATAGGCCCAAAGTATAATTTTCTGTTTAACAGCGGTAAAGGAAGTGAAGATCACAATAATGCTCCTCAACCTCGAGTGGACGATACTTTGAAGAGCATGGCTTAAAGAAAAATAAATGAAGACTAGAACAAGTTGACTATTGCGTTACGGTTCGTTTTTGTAGTGACAGTAGCGCACTCTGTAAATGCGGGACATTATAATATAGCGAGAGACATTCTAAAACTAGGGTCATAGATGCCACATGGTCTTCATATTATTTTGAAAATGAAAATGAGCAAGCTTCAGAACAAGACCAATAAACGTTGTATAATACCCACAAACTCACTTGACAACAGCTGTTCCCGTCTTCCATGCAATAGCTATCAGCGCACTGATTGCGATGTCCACAGGAACTACTTGCGCTCTGTTATCAGCTTTGCAGTGCAGAGTGCGGATGACGCCCTTTCCAGCACCGACCACAATGCCCATAGGGCCGTTGAGACTGTCAACCCATCCTGGCAAGGGTTCAATCCCGGCAGGAGTCACTAAAAGGGGGGGGGGGCAATAAAAACCTGCAGGCTTATAGCCACAATTAACATACCAATGGAAGGTCTGGCAATGACAACGGGCATGTTTGGATACTCGTTTGCAACTAGAGTCTCGGCCAGCCTTTTGCTGTACGTGTAAGTATTTGGATGGGGGTATATCAAGTCCGGAGTGGCAGCGTCCAGGGCTTCATCTCGGATGCACTTTGAAAAGAGGACGATGTCTTTGGGGTTATCGGAAGAAGGATAAACCTGGACAAAGCAAACTTAGTGCTGCAAAAGATGTTCACGATAAGGACAAACCTGTTCTTTGAAGACTTCTATGTCGGCGGAGCAGAACGCCGTGCTAAGGTGGATGAACACCTTGAGGTCTTTGATCTTCCTGGCTAAGTCAAGAACCCTATCAGTTCCTTCAGTATTCATTTCGATAGCATCCTTGAGCTTGGCTTCTAGCTTGAGGGTTGCGGCGCAGTGAAATACGACAGATACGTTATCGACTATAAGCTGCTCCTGACCAGGACTTAAACCTAATCGGTCGGATAGGACGTCCCCATTAAGGGGAATCACCTTTTTAAAGGCTTCCTGGTCTAGCTTCCTTATTCGATGGAACATCTGGAAAAATAAAATTTTTCGATTCTAAAGACTCAGGCAACAAACATAATTTCGTATTGGAAATTATCTGAAAATACTGTTTATGCTGAGAGAGGTTTGTTACTACATCTTCTTCGGGTGGTTAATATAACTTATCTGATCTTATCTGACAGACTTCTAGTCGTTTGTTTTTAAGTTTCCCTATTTGCATGCCCTAAAGCTTTAAAAAAATCTTTACCGGTAGCTTCCACATGTCCTCAACCCGTTGTTCCGTGGTTCTTCCACGCTTGGGGCGCAGCAGGATGTAGATGTTCTTGATTTCTGTGCATTGGTAAAGGAGCTTTTCGAGCAGCACTTTGCCCATGAACCCGCTAGCCCCGGTAATAAATATGGACCTTCCTTTGTACCATTGGGTGACAGGACCTTGTCCCCTTAGTTTTGGATCGGGCAACTCGGGAAAGGGTGGAATCATCGTCGCTGAAAGAAGAAATAATTGAATGCTTAGAATATAATTAGAGATTGTATTTAGAAGGTGTTTAATCATGTTAGATTTGTTTTAACATTTTATTCATAAACAACTCTAATTATCTGTGCCGTAATAGCAAGTCAGAATTGCTGGCTAAAACGGGTACTGGACTGCCTTCTAGTATTACATAATATTATTCAGCAAATTCTATCTACAACGTCTAAACTGACTGCGTCGTGTTAAGTTATAATAATTAAGTCATCAAGTATTACAAGGGGTTACCAGCTATTTTTTAATTCATTTACGCTAAGTATGTAAAAAAATGTATATAAGAAGAGCGAGTTTTATCATTAAATCAATATGACTTTAATGAGTACTGCTCATTCATAATTTGTTTTCCAAGCCCTAGTTACTTGGCCCATGAGGATGGAGACCGGCATAACCTTGTACGTTTTACCAGGATATTGCTTTCCAAGCCATAATTACTTAGTTTCTGAGGCTGGAGATCGGTGAGCTCATATTATTAATATCTGCTACAAACAAAGTTACTGCTACTTGGAATCCAGATCAGTACAGAAGGTGTATTGAGTTGCTGCTGTTTATTCTTGTAATATGTATGCGCTTAGTTGCACATAATCTTCTTATGACACATGATTGTAATCAGTGTGTGCTCATTTGTGCCGACGATAAAAATATCAAACTCTATTCATAACAAAATATAATATGAATAATCAATCGTTCGGGTGACATGGGTGGCCAAGACTTATCGAAGTAGATGGATCGTTTCAATTTCCTGCAGATTTAACAACTGCTTATATGAATAAACTATCTACAGTAAGGAATCAGTTTTTATTTAAATTTTACTTCACGGGCCAGCCAGCACTAAGTTCTGTTTTACCTAAAATTTGTACAAATACCAATACTATAAAACCCTAGTTTAATGGTCGGCAACTGGCAGACTGCGGTCCAAGTCCGGACGGCGGAAGGTCAAAAATAGGACCGCCAAAAGTTTTTTTTTTGAAACCTGGTATAACAATTAACTTATTCAATTTAAATAAATGATTTAAAAATATTTTTCTACAGATAATAATATGTTGGTTCCTTATCAATGATTCTGATATGTTATTATGTTACAAGTAATAGCGCGACTCGTTTGATTTTTACGTCCTTTTACGTAAAGGAAGTATTGGATTCACCCCAAAAATTCGAAATTGAGTTTTCAACGTTTTAGAGTCCGTTGAACCCAAAAAACATGCTTTTGTTCATTGGTCATTGGTCTGTCTGTCTGTGTGTGTGTCTGTGAACAGAATATCTCAAAAACGAAAAGAGGTATGGCGTTGAAAATTCATATATGTATAAGTTTTGTGTACTATCTAGATGGGACAGCAATCTTTTGAAGAAAATCGCATAACCGGAAGTAGGTGTTTCATCCTGTAATTTTTCAGTTTTTTTTCGATTTTTTCAAAAACGGCTATAACGATTTTTTTTCAAACTTTACACTTTTAATGTGTATTGATGTAAACTAGGTGATTTTCCAGTTAAATACCTCTAAAATGGGTTTCTTTTGTTTTTTTTCCTATTTTTTTATTAACTCCTATTTCAAATAGAACACCCGGCATATTATTACATTTTTGAAATCAGCTTAAAATTTTAGAAAATTTTTTTGACAAATGCTTGAACATAAAAATATAATTTTTGGCTAATTATAAGGTCACTGTAAAAGGAAGTTGTGTGCGTGTATCACACCAGATTTTTTATAGTATGTTCGCAGTGAAAATAAAAAAATAATAAGTAATATGAGTTTTTTCTCTGGACCTCGAAAATTTTATTCAAAAATATTCGAACCCGTCTTAAAACTACTTGCCGACCCCTGCGCCTAGTTTATTATTGTACAATACTTTATCTATTTATTAAATGTATAAGTAAATTCAGTAATAATTCTAAATTTTGTAATAAAATAGATATGTAAACAAGCAATCCCTACTGGCTACGTTGATTAGGAAGCGTTGATTACATTTAGTAGATTAAATTCCTGTGTTACTAAGAAACTGCAATTAACCTCTTAACACGAAAAAGAGACATCGCACTTTGAACGGGTATAATAAACAACAACACAAATATCAGCGGAAAATTTTGTTGTATAACTGCATCTTTAAACGAAAGTAAATTAATACATAAAATCAATTCGAACTCTCGTAAAAGTGTGCCAGAGTTACATGAATGAGTAATATCGAAACTCGCAAGTTTAAACACAAACTTTAATTTGCATTTTTATGTAACAATTTATATACAGTCAAAAACAATGCAATGCACGGTTATTTTTACACTAAATGTTAAATTAAATACTCACTGTCAAATTACATAATTAAAACAGTGTTTTGTAAATGCAGTCAAGGACCCAGAGGGAAATAAACTGGTAATGCGACCTTCACATCCAAGAGAAATCCAAATTGTCGCGTCTGAACTGGGTTAGAATGTTAAAGATGTTTGTGATTGTTGTCATTAATTTGCCCTATCGATATCCAAAGCACATGTACGAGTACATGTATAAACTACTGTACTGACCTTACTCAACTAACATTAGCAGTTTTGTAAAGATTAATGATGCATCATGCAACATTTGTATTGCCTGGAACTTGAGCAGTATAATTAATTTTGTAGGTTAAATTACACCAGATCAAGGGCTACTAAATTATCGCCCTCTTTGCCGCAACACAATAATATTTTACATAATTTAAAAAGGTTGTACTGTGTCATTACCCAACTATGTGAAAGCAAAAATGAGAGCAAGTTGTTCAACCGCTTCTTGAAGTTGACCCCGGGACCAGAACGTTCAACCTAAATATCTTAAAATTTCCATCATCAAATTGGGTTTTATCTCTCAAAATTCCATTGTCAGACAAGATACAATGGGCTGACAATAGTAGTTTATGTAACTAGTCTTCAAAGTAAGGCTTTAGGGGACGAGTCCGTAATATGAAGATGAGTCCTCTAAAGCCATTTGAGGACGTGTTGCATACAACGTTTTTTTGTATTAGCTCTCCAAATATTATAATATGAAGTTTCAATTACCATTAACGCGGCATTATATTAGGAGGCTGCGCGAAAATGTATTTTTCGCTCCCCAAACTGGTTACTTTGGAAAATGGCCATTTAGAGGCCTTGTACTTAAAGTCGTCATGGCAACTAATGTTTGAGTCCGCTAAAATGTTGCCATGACGACTTTAAGTACAAGGCCTCTAAATGGCCATTTTTGAGGATCCTAGACAGTTTCCAAAGTAACCAGTTTGGGGAGCGAATACAAAAAATATTTTTAAATGTTCTAAAATCAAACTTGTAATTTATTCTATCCAATGCAAACGAAGCGAAAGAAAAGATAGAATCCGAGATACGTTCAAAACGTGGAGAGATTAAAGCGTGTTATCAAAACCATGGTTTCAAAATTGTAGTTTCATATTAAATTAAGGGCCTTCAATTAACATTGTAAGAAAGGAACAAAAATAAGATGCCAAATTCAGGAGACAATGCAACCATATAAATACCTACAATAGCTATTTATTTTAGAAGGATCATAAAGCAAATCATTGTGGTACTAGTCGTAGCACAACTATCACCAAAGTACCTCTAACTGAGACAGGTACCTCAAACGAGTAAGTACAGGGTCCGGTAGAATGACGTATCCATTTTCAAAGTTAATTCATTTCATAATATAATTCGATATAAATTCAAATCAAGACGCCATGCTTTCGCGATAAATGGAAATTTAAGAAAGTTGTCAAAGTGTTTGCGAAAAATGTCAGTTTAGCTGTGAATATAGAGCATTGGTCAAATATTCAACGTTCGTTTGCTGTTGAAGCTTATTTTAAAAATAACAGTTCTGTTATAACCACCTAGCGTTTATTTCGTCGTCACTTTCATTTAAATCCACGAGATGCAGTTCCAAGTCGAATAACAATATTAAAAAGTGGGCACACAAGTTTCGCACTACTGCCTCATGTGCAAAAGAAAAAGCAAAAGAAACAAACTCATTCTGTACGCATACTTGAAAATGCTGAAAGGGTAAGAGCAGCTTCAAGTGTGCCAGCAGCGAGAAGGAGGTCACTTGACTGATGTAATGTTTAAAAAATAAAATTTCCATGTTTCCTGAAGAACCTTTTGTTTGATTTTTGGATAAAAATTTAGCCGTTAACAAAAACAACTCAATTTAAAATGGATACTTCATTCTGCCAGACCTTGTATTACTTAACAGTCACTTCAACTGCCAGTTAGATGCATAAATAATTTCATCGCACAAATCGACAGTTGCTGCCACGTAATTTTTACCACTAGTGGTTACTTAGCGGCAGTATACGCCTTGTAGGTAGCGTTTCCGATATTGGAAACGTCGTAGTTACCTTTAGGACATCCACAAAACTTTAATGTGGCTAACGATGATAGCGGCTACTAATTTATGCTGCTCAAATGCGGCTTCAAAGTTGCAACTACTTTGAGAAATTTTTGATAGCTGCCGCGACGTTCTGTACACCTTGACTACCACTTTAAAGTTGTGGAACTTGCAAGTAATATTTATTATTGTTAATAACGTTCCCGCCACCTGGGAAATGGGATGTTACTGTGCATAGCTACTACAACTATTAAAGACGAATAACTTTAACAGTACTGAAAAAATACAGCGCAGTCATCCGATGAAAATATGGGGCTAAAAATTATAGAGTTCCCTGTGGAACCATGAAGTGCTAATGGGTACTACGAACAGGTAATTCGTGAAAAGCACAACTCTAGCGGGACTTTAAAGTGGCGGTACAGTTTCCATCAATATTTCGAAGTAAATTTAACTTTAAAATACCATAGTTGTGTATTGCCTCACATTGTTGTCAAGTAGTAATTAAATATTCCCCGTTTACGGGCAGAACTTGCGACTCTATTATTACAAAACATAAACTCATACGTCATAAAATGGCTTTAAAAAATATAACTTATCAAGTTGTTCCAACAAATATTACAAATTAATACATAATAATTAGTTTCAAGGTTCAAAAGGCAATGAAAAAAGATTTAGCCTCTAGGATTTGATTTTCTCCCATAATGTTAATTTTAAATGCAATATTTTAATTATAAATGCAATTTCGAACGGTGCGTAGTCTGACGTATCATCATTACTTTTGGCAGTGAACTTGCCTTTGTTTTAGTTTTGTTGCTCAAACTATCAGGAGAGAGCACACGCTTTGCCGTTTGATATTATTTTTGTAGTATTCGATACACTTTCTGAGCTTGGAAAATGGACGCCTAAACGTTGCGGTCACTAAAAATGTGCATAAAAAATGGTTTTGTACTGGCAAAACTCAAAAAAGTACTTGAAGATGAAAATGAACAACACTTTTTAAAACTCATATAAGGATCCCTGGCTCGTTGCTCGTGACTTGTACAACAAATAAATGTAAAAACTCAAGCTGTGAACAGGCAGAACTGTTTAATAGATGTTTGCAGGAGAACCACTTCCAGAAAAATGAGTGTTTTATGGTATATATGCGGTAGTAAGGAGCAGAAGTCTAAAACATTATTGGAACTAATAAAGAAAATATTACAACAATCGTCTTTAGGAGATTATTTACAGTATGTAGAATGTCGTCGAAATAGACAAAATAGAAGGCATACGAATTTTTTTTTTTTAGTTTGAGCATGTTGGAAGAAGGTTGTCGATAGAGTTAAGAACACCGCTCGAAAAGGAGTGGAAGAAACAAGTACATGAGAAAGGAAGCAGGAAAACGCATACCAATACCTCTGGATCTTCAGGTTAAAAGTTAAACATGGGCCTGTTTCTCGTGATTTGCGCAACAGATAAATTATTTGCAAACCATCTGTTTTGGTATAATTTAAACCTTGGCAAAGGCTAATGAAAAGCGATGTTAATTGAAAATGGGCTCAACACTAAGGAAAGCAAGAAAGAAGATATTGCTACCTTCGTACTAACTTAAATAAGGATGAAACGGCCGAAGAAATTGGCAAGATTTAAATATCGTCACATATACAGAAAGAGGAAAGAAACTGTGAACAGCTAGAACTGCTAGATTGCATTAGGATCACTTCCACAAAATGGCGATCATACAATAGTAAGCAGCAGAGGCCTGAACTACTGTATGGACTGTAACGGAATCTGGCTAAAATTGCCTGGATGGCTTACTTTTATTATTGTTAGAGTTAGGCTTAAACATTGAAACTCAGCGTAATCGAAATGCCGAATGCGGCCCAGTGCGTGCATCGATTAAATTTGTGTGTCAAGTTTGATTTCGCGAGTGCATCGATAAACGCAACTTCGAAGCCGGTCCGCGGGAATTTACGCGTCAGTAATCAGCAGGTTTTGCCCCGAGCAGCATATCTTTAAGCGAAGAAATAAATATTGGCGAGTAAATAGAAGCAGCTGGAAGCCTTGCAGTCAATAGTTGCTGCTTACAAGTGTTTGTGGAATCACAAGCCAGCGATTATACTTCAAGCAAACGCCATTCTTATGTCAAGTGCACACTGCGTCACTTCCAACGTTTTTTTAAACATTCCGAAGGGATTGTGACGTTAGTCGGCCTAGTGGCGTCAAAGCAAGGAGCAAGGATCTTTCCAGTGCGTTCGGGTGGAATTCACATATGAATCATTTTAGAAATGACGCAATTCGAGGGCCAGCCTAATATGCAACAGAGAAATCCTCAGTGCCGAACGTCTAGGTAAATTTGATACCAAAAATATTTGCAGTTACGCGTGCAACTGTGAGAAGCTCGAGCATAGCGAAATTCGCAACAGTACCAATTTTCAGCATTTTAACGTTCGTGTTTTAATGACAGCTATTTCAGCACGATTTTAATATTGTTTTATGTATGTCCGGTAGTTGATTTTACTGATAAAGGCCCTACGAAGCTACTTCGCCCGCATTCTTGATGCTATTAATTAAGACTATGTGTGTCAGCAGTGATCATTCACTTTAAGCTTTAATATTATTGTATTTGTGATTTGTATGTGTATTAAAGGCAATTTACGCACTCAAAAACACTACAGGTGCAGACCAGCTTTATAGTTTGGCAAATAGTGATCATTCGTAATCACGACTGTAGTAAAGAGTTTCATGTATACTGGGCTAGCAAGGTAAACAAACAGGGCAAATAATGAATAAAATGCTAAGGCGTACGATAAGTTTAATACATTTAATTTAATCATAATTAAATAAGTCTCAACAAAGCGAGGGAACAAAAGTAATTGTTACACGGTTAATAAAGAAAATATTATAATAATTGAAATCAGGGGGTCATGTACAGTGCGTAGAATATAGTCGAAAGATGCAATAAAAATAGAAGAAGTACAGAAACATTTTCTGTTATGGGCATGTTCGAGAAACAACGTTTGAATACTGTCAATGGAGTGACTATTAATCGAAACCAAAAATTCTAGTGAAGAAGGTTACAAAGAAAACCAGTTGCTTGCTGAATGCACTGAACCTTTTATTTGTCTATAAAAGCAACTCTACCTTTGTTTATTTTAAACATGACGACCAATTTACTCTAAACCAATAAAAAATTTAAAGTACTAAGTGTGTCATGAATTTAGTTTTTCAGAAGTTGATACTTAAACCTACTCGTTTACATACGTTATTCAGTTGTTCCAGCTAGTGTTCAGCACATCTGCCAATCGAAGGTGGTTGAACTTCTCTCCATTGATTGTTATTCCCTTGGCAGTTATGAAGAATCGTGCGGATAGTGTGTCCTTTGGTGTACTCTTCGTTCAACGCTGATTTGGTTTGTAAGATTATGCAATTTGACAGTCGCCATTGAGTTCTTATACATGGTGAAGCTGGTATATCGATAGTCGATGCAGCTTTTTATCAGGTACTAAATAATAGTATTTAGTTTGATAGTATCAAGTGCCTGTCTGTAGACGGTCGTTGGTTTCGAAGCCTAAACGTAATCTAGTCAGTTCTTTGGGTTGATAAAAGTCCAATTTCATAATCTATAATCATTCTGGTGATTGCACATGGTTCAGGAAGCAAATTTGTCTGTAATTATCTAGATCTGTTGTCTCATTTCTTTTATAAGTTGGTTATGTAAGTAATTAAGAAGTACCTTCATTTTGTTCATAAAAATAGGTCCGCATTTTTTATGGGTTCTGTAACTGTTCCGTACGTTTGAAACTTTATGTTGACAAGAGTTACATAATTCCATTTTAAAAGGTAATAATTTTATATCATTATATTTATTTCATCAAAAAATGGAGGAACGGCATCTGAATGAAAATGAGAGTTTTAATAAAAATAAATTAACTTGTATTGGTATGCAAACTTTTTTGCACTAAATTCAATGTCAACAGGTTGTTTTTTCTAAAACATATTTGAATTTCAATTGACATAAATAAATTCACGTGATACGATGATAACGTAAATATATCAACAGGTTATACGTAATGACTACTTTTAGGGATTAACAGAGGGAATTCATTATGTTACTCCTTGTAACTCACTTTCGTTACTGATCTCGGCCAAGGTCAAGCCCAAGGCCAGCACTTGCAGAGTTCACTGGTGTCTTAACCAACTTTGCTATTGGCTATTTTTGCTTGTTTTATTAACTGAGAAGACATTTCTCCAGGAAAGAGAATTATTTGAGTGCCGTTATGATGCTGCCTGAATTTTAATAATGCACAAATAATACAAAACAAAAGAACACATCTTCCCAGACGCTCTTCAAACTAATTAAAAATCGCCAACTCTTAAAATCAAAATAAATTAAGGTACATGGATGGGTTTAAACTCATTTTGAAATGTATTTAAATGAGGAGTGAAGGTTATCTGCCTTCAGTGACATTTCATGTAAACGACTGTAGAGCAAATTAAGACAGACTACTGGATAGCTAAAAATATAGATACCTCTGTGGAAAATTTAAACAGGCGTAAAAATCCACAGGAAACACCTACGAAGGTGGAAACGCTAATTTGCAAAAACTATACTCAATTAACGACAATAGTGTAATGGGAGCTGAAGGGGCACAAGAGCAATACAAAGGAAAAAGTAGAGGTAATAAATGCCGGAGAAAAGATTATATCTAATAATGCATCCAGGAAAGGTGGCATAGAAAACCTAAAGCAAGAAATTAGACAATAAAATTGTCTCTCTACATCAGAAAAAAATTGTGAAAAACCAAGGTTAAGATATTTGTAACAAAAATAGAAAAGTAACAGAGATTTTGTTTAAACGAGTCGAAATTAAATACACCCAATCAGGGAGTATAAAGGGTCAAATAGAAGAACGATAGTAATACATAAATAAACGCGTAAATAAATATTATTCATTTAACAAATTTACTGTAAGTGTTTGTGTTCGTTAATTTTAACTTCAACGAAAAAATTCTCCCCACATTAAAATGATATACGGATCGGAATACCAACAATTTCTACGAAAAATAAACGTTAATGTGTTAAAATTGTAGAATAATTTTTACAAGGCAAACTACTAAGTGTGAAGCATAATCGGAAGTAGATCCATTTTAACCATTTGAGACAATTCTGGATAGTAGTTAAAAACGTTGACTTCCAGGTATCCTTGGCTAGCAAAAGTTTTGTGGAATTGCATCAATTAAAAACTAATCCAAAAGCAGCAACAGTGAGCGCCTGCAAGTATTGGTGTGTGTGAATGAGCTTTAAAATTGTTATTATAGTGTCAACAATTTAGATTTTAGAATTCAAACGATTATTCTTGAACTTTAATAACAAACGTTCATTAATAAACCTGATTGGTATTGGATATGACTTGATAGTAGGTGCACTAAATCTAGGCAATCAGCAAATAACAATAAATTCCAAACTGTGTTATTAATCAGCACCCTTTACGGGACCGCTAAATAAACCTAAAGTGCGTTTCTGATGTAAGATGGACCTTGACCGCTACCTGACGTACGTTACGCAACCTCAAATTCATTAGCAACGTCAATGTCAATATTAACTATTCCGACGTAACTTTTGGCAACTGAAAACCACGTGTGCATACAATTACGAGTAGAAACAACGGTTGAATCAACTTTGCACAAAGTTTGCTGGATTATATCATTCCTAATCTCGATTCTGTGTTTCCAACCTACATTTCTTATAGAAGGTCAATGCCAATATCAACTATTCCGACGTAACGTAGATAACTAGAATTAGGAGTAGTAGAAACAACGGCTGAATGCACTACGTAAACATTTTGCAGGATTATTTCATTCTTAAACTTTCGTTTGTCTTGAATTCCCGTTCTTCTAGGTCTAGGTCATAGACGTTTGTTTTAAAGATTTAATTCTTTATCATTTAAATCGCTACACACAGAATTACTATTCAGTATGCAATAGTAGTAGATGGTCGGTTTCACGCGCTATAGAAGGTGTAGTTACAGTGTATTCGAAATAATAAGACCCATACCAAGGCCACAGCTCTTCGGCCTGACGTCAGTATAAGAAGGCCGAATTGTCCAATGAGAGCCTCTTACCTCGATGCTCGAGGCGGAGTAAATTCAATCATTGGCCAATGCATCCTCTTGTGCTGATGTCAGGTCGGAAAGCTGAGACCTTGCTTTTCGTCAGTATTGCTCAAAAATAATTTTTATGGAGGTGAAGGGGTGAACCCACGATTGCTCTGAGGCGAAAGTTATATCCAGAATATAAATTGTTGGTGTTCATAATAAACATATAATAAACATTTGCGAACAATAAATGAATATAAATGCAGAATATTTGTAGTAAATGAAAAACTGTCTTTTCACAATACAATAGTTTATTAAATTTCAAGGCTGCTCTTACTAGCACGCTATAATGATAGCTTTTGAAATCAGGTTAATTTTAAATGTATTGGTTTAATCACTATTAATAATGTATTTATAGTTCATACATATGTATAAATGCAAATAGATGTTTAATTAAATATTGCGAAATACTTCTGTAAAATTGTTGTGGATATAGGCTAAATAAAAGTAGACAATTTTAATATGATGAGGGTAACAACAATTAATTAGTTAATTAAATTGAAAAATTAATATGTTTATTGTTTAAATATGATATTGTTGGTACACATCAAAAAGCTTAAGCTAATCGAAATAATCTTATAAAAAAATCATACTTTATTTGTTTCATTGAGACGTTGAGATATAAATGTATGTCTCTAGTAACACGTACACTTACGTAACTTTAATGAAAAGCAGTAGAATTACTAATAATAATTGTAAATAATTTGATACAATATGACGTCGGTAGCTGTATTGTAAAAATTATGCTTCAACCTTACATCAGGTTTTACGCAATTTAATATTTATTTGCGTGTTATAAAACTTTCTGCTTCTATAGTGAAGTGCAGCTATAGGGTATAAAATGTTGTGATATTTGTTCAAAATAATAAAAAAAAATGTATTTTAATAAAAAGGCTGTCCTAATTAATATAAATACTATGCAATGATAAACAAATAAATATGCCAAACTCTAAAGCTACGTTATTTACACACTGCGTAAGGCATAGCAAATAATATTGTCTACCACTAATATAGAACTAGAACTGACAATTGTACTAATAGTAAATGGTGATAAAAGTTTGTTATTATATATACAGACAGCAGCCAAAAGCTAAAATCATCTCTAAAACAAAAAGTCACGTACGCATCTTTTTTCCGAGCATGCTGCTAGGCAATTTCATTTTTCAAATGCGCAAACCTGTCGATTGCAGCGGACACTGATATGGGGAATCGTTTGTGACCCGCAAGGGATTTGTCTCATATGTACCCCAGAGTAGGCCTTGCATTTTGGCCATAATCAACTGTTTACTGTAAACAACCGCTTCGGGGTTCTTAAAAATTAAGCTAATCGCGTCTTTACAGCTTGCTTGTGATCTTTTGGGTAAGCTCAATCGATTGATTAAGGTTCCATACTACTTAATGTAGTAATTAGGCCCCTTTATGTGACATACGCATTATATGGAAAGCAATTTCCTGAGTTTTCGCTGCTTCGCATTTATGTAGAAATCCATGTCGGAGCGTCCCAGAATATCGCAGTAAGTATACGGTAAATTTGCTAAATTCAGTGGATTTGTATTGACGATAATGGCAGTTTTTCCAGCAATAGGTTATGCGTCGATCTAACAAAGGCCTTTTATTATCAATCACGCGCGGATTAGGTAACTTATTAATTTATTATCAATCGCATTTACGTTTCAATTAGGTGTGTACTAAACTACGCATCAAATGTGTACAAGCTGAAATGCAGTTGTTTGTGTAGTTCAACCTTGTTCATCAGGCGATTCAACGCAATTTTATCAGCTTGTGTTCAGACATCCGCAGGGGTTGTAGTAGTGTGGCAAGGTAGCGACAAAAAGGAAAATTAGCCGCATACCGAAATCAAGCGAACAATTGCCCGCATGTACACGAACGACCGCGTGCCTCGAGTGGATAAGTCTAATTTTGTTGTTTGTAGCATGAATTTTGTATGCATGAACTAGTTTTAGGAAAATAGGAACAGTAATTCGTTGCGTCCATCAATGGTCCCTAGATGAGTGGAAGAGAGCGATACAGAAGCAAGGTAGGTGGCAATTCATTTTCCTTTTCTTCCAATCGTGCCCTCGCCAAGAATAGTATGTAATTTTCTATTCGTTGTAATTTAAATAACATTCCACTGCTGCTAGCGTAAACAGCTTGCATCCTGACGATTGGACGATTTTTTGTCAATTCAACCGCTGGAACGTTTGCATGGTATTGTAGATATCAATTTATTATAATATTGAATATTAATTGCGATATTATGATTTGGGGTTGACTCCAGTCACATTTAATTACTATTTTCCGCTGTAGACTGTCAAGTGTTTACCTGATCTGTTTTGTTAATTGCTATTTGTGGGCTTTCTAAGCCTCCTGTAATTTAATTACGAAAAATAACTGTAACAATATTTTGTGAAATTCAATTTTAGTTACTGTTACTGGTATATCTCTTGTTTATCTATACTACTACCCTTCATAAACCTGTCCGACGTTTTTTTAGATTTAGGTTGTAAAGTTAGACACATACAAGGTATGTGGTGAATTGTTTTGATAGCCGGATTTGTGTTTTGTTGTGAATAACAACTGCCGCATATTTGTATAAAATTAGTAAGTTGTTTTGATAACCTTAAAAACTGCTGCTTGGTCTCGTATTCACGCCAAATTCTGCCGACGGTTTGAGCTAGCTAGGGCTGTGCTACCCCTCGTTTAAGGTTGGTATATATTTAGCACATAATTTCCCACAATATTTATTTAAAATTTTCCAAACTGCAAGACTGTAACGAACGACTGGTTGATAAACAATACAGTAAATAATTCGGTTCTGTTTCTCAGGGCAGGAGTTCAAAAGAAAACTTCTTTATCTACTCCAATATTTTGAAAAGCTGTATTGCTTTCTCAAGGCAAACTGCAATCAAGTTTAAAGTTGTAGAAAACTCTGAAAGTATAACATGTTCTTACTCAGGAAAGTGAGGCTAGTACGTCATAGTTGGCAACAAAGAACATAAACAGAGAAATCGTACAACTTGGAAGTTCTCCTGTATACTGAGTATTCAAAATTTCCGCTTCAAATTTAAACTTTATTGTGGGTTGCCTTGAGAAAAAAATAAAAAATTTCGAAATATTGGCGTAGATAAAAAGGTTCTTTTTTGTATTGCTGCCCTGAGGAACGAGACCCAATTATTTGCTGTATTGTTTATTTTAAAAAATAAAAAAGAAAATGAAGTCTGAGAGTCAATTATGTTAATATTTAGTAAGAAATATATTGGCAAACGCCCTCAATTCACGGAAATGTATCAAAATTTTTAAGTTGCGACCTTTAAAAGATGGGTAAAAAATAAATGCAGAAGAAGGCCAAAACAAAAATGATATATTTACTTCACAGTGCACATAAGCACACATGCAGCAAAAAGCTTAGTTTTCCATTCTAGCAGGCACTTTGAATTTTAATCTAATAGTTAACGTCATTTTCTCAACATAAATTAGATGTTGATTAAATGTGTTGGCTATTACGTTTATTAAGCGTGCTTATATGACGCCGATATATCGTTGATATTAAGAGTTTTACACTAGCAGTGACCAGTGAATATAAACCATAAGTTTATGTTCATAAAAACATGCAAATTTTACATTCTCCATATTACGTTGAAATAACGTTAATAGAAAATGCCTTTTTGATTAGTAGTCGACTTTTAACGTCGATATATCGTTGTTACAACAACGTGATAATAACGTTTTTGCATTACGTTTTTATGTCGTTGATTTTAAATGTATTTTAGACGAAGGGTTAATGTTAAACGTTGACATATCACAGCGGAACGTTACAGTATGCTGACAAGCCGTTTTTTCGTTTTGTTCGTGGATTTACTGTTTAGACCACCATTTGTGTCGCTGATAAAATCGGAATATCTGTGACTCAAAATGTTGTGTGTTTATTATTTCATTTTTCCATAAACCTAGCAAAAGTGCGTTAGAAGAATGCATAGTAGGTAGGTAGTACGTCCCTTCTACTAAGCTTATTTTTTCCCATTTAAGGTACAACGGTTGTCGACTTTGGGTGGAACTACATAGTGTTGATGCAGTTATCCGATTTGTTTTGAGATTCCATTTTTCAAATGAAGTCGCCGGTTTATTCAGTTGGGCTGAACACGATAAAAATTATTCATAAAAAAGTATTGTTCATTTCTAGTTAATACTTGACCTAAATAAAATATCAATTTTGTATCCATTACAAGGTAGTTTCAACGTAAACAATAAGTCAAAGTGTGGTTAAGACGTACCTTGTTTATAACGCTAACACTTAACTAAGCAATAATGTTAATAAAACGCCCTTTTAGCGTATAAAGCACGTAGATTTACTGTAGAAAAAGCAACGACGTTACACGTTAACATATCGGTGAAAATTGTGCAACAACATGAGGTTCAAAAGACATTGGCTTGGCAACTAAACGTAAAAAACACGTTGAATAGTCGGCAATGATGTTTAAAACTTACGTGTTTTGGGTCGCGATTATAATGCCTACACATAACAGTCCTGTTTAGTGATGGCTCAACGTTCAAAGACCGTCATAGGCTGACGTAGAATCAACCACGTAACGTTGAAAAACTGGTTGATCTTTGAGATACTTCAGCGTTAATACAACGCTTGGTGCAAAGTTATGTTTCAACGTTAGTTCAACGTGTCTGCGCAATTATATACCAATAATATACCAAAAGTCCCCTAAAATCCAAGCTGCGTTACGGCCGCCATATTAAAAAATTGCGGCTCA
The DNA here is from genome assembly GCA_940337035.1 of Agriotes lineatus. Taxonomy (NCBI): domain Eukaryota; kingdom Metazoa; phylum Arthropoda; class Insecta; order Coleoptera; family Elateridae; genus Agriotes; species Agriotes lineatus. The sequence goes on along the minus strand of CALNHX010010847.1, from coordinate 9,951 downwards.
TTATTGTTTTTCTGTACATAATTTTTTAACCATTGTAGATATAAAAAATAAATAAAAAAATGTAGGTTATAATAAAATAAATAATTTCGCTTATAACCATTTTTGTTTTAAACCTAATTGTTTTTGAAGTATGATCTGTAGGGCGTTATTAATTTTTCAAAAATCTCAACTCATAAGTAAATAGAATAGAGTTAGGGGGAAGGTACAACTGCCAACCCCAAGCAGTTGGCTTTAATTTATTATCTATTTTTTATTGCTGGACTTGGAGATATATGTGATATGGATGATTGGCAGTTGCTGCACTTGTCGGAGGTAAAATTGCCAGGTGAAATTTAGAATGTAATTGCTGTTTAATAATAAAACGGTTAGAGAAAGGAACACTTATACCCATCGAGCAAATGGTACTATTTTTTCCCTATTATAGGACAAGTAACAATTTCTCCTATGCAGCTGCAGTGTATTTAGAGGGGTAACGCAGTCTTAACATTCGAGCATATTTTTACCACTCGAGCGAGCGCAGCGAAGCAAGAGTGGTAATTTATGTGAGAAATGTTAAGTTACCCCTCGAAATGCGTTCATTAGTTTATTTTTTATTGAGGCAATAATTTTGAATCAATAATAATTACTAAAAACTGCTAAATCGAAATCGAACTACCATGAATATGTGTGATGTTGCTATAGTGAATTCATATTAAATGCGTGGATGCATGTTAAATGTATCTTAACATTCGAGTAGCGAGTGGATGCATGTTAAATGAGCGATCATAATAAACACTGTTTAACATTTCAATGAACAATAAATAATGTAAACAGTCTGTCGTAGCTTCGGATGTTTTTTATAAGGCGTAAGCCTTTAATTTTGTGCTTACTTAAAGAGCGCTAAGGTTGTGTCACAAACACAACCTGTAACCAAACATAAAAACAGCGTATTTCTGTGCAAATTCTGTTGCGTTGGTATGTAAAAATTTAAATTACCTGAGCATGGCCGAAAAAACCAAAGATGCATCTTTTCTGCAATCACAAGGTTGTTAGGAGAATTAGTATGTCTATGTCGTGGTCAACAACAACTACTCCAGAACTATCTCTGACTTTCTCAGTAGCTGCGACTACGATAGACACATCAGCATCAGCGTCAGCCTTTGCTCTTCTTAATTGGGCCGCAAGATATTTTATAACAAGTTTTTTATTTCTATTATTTGCAAACATATCCGCTTGCATTGTTGTGGCGACAGTATTTTCACTGATATTTATCTGCTGATGGCTTTAAAGGGAAAATGGTGGTAACAAAAATTGTTTATTTTATTATAGTCTACATTTTCTATTTGAAATGATTTTTTATACCTGCATCGGTTACGGAATTATATAGAAAAAGTAAAAATGAGTCGCCATTCTTCAATATGGTACAGCTTCGATTTTATGGGACTAGTATCTTCAATAAGAAGGTAAATGTAACATCTCTATCGAATTCCTTGCATGCACTAATTTTTCGGTTAGTGTAATTTTTGGCTTATTTTTCCTGCACTTTTATTAAACTCGCAAGGCAAATGCCAGAGAAAGCAATTTAGCCGATATCAGTTAGTTGTATAACAACGGCATCTCTGCGTCGGTACAGAACCTTTTTGACTTCGCTTTATGTTAACTCTAACAAGATATAATAACATATCATAATAGACCACTGCTAAAAAATGACATTCAGAGAACAAGATTGTAATGAAAAGGTGTATATGAATGACATTATTTAAGCGAATGAATGAATGAATTTGCACAAGGAAACCACCATATTAAAAGTTGTATGCAAGAAGTATTTAATTGAGAAAAACACAACTTTTGAAATTTGAGTTCTATTAATGCCAATGTGGAGCTTCATTAGAAACATTCCACATATTTGTGAAAGTGCGGCAATATAATGGCTTTATGCGTTAGGTAATCGCATTATTAGCATTGCAAAGCAATTCCAGTCATTAAAGGTAGTTAAACTCGACTTATTAATTACATCTATAAAGAAGTTAATTGCATAGTAAATATGTTTATTAAGTGCACAAGTGTAATATTTAATGACGGATTAGATTGTATTGGATTTCCAGTATCGCAGATGTTATCAAGACACATTTTTCTGGGTTTCATTTGAACATTTCTTATTATATTTTGGAACAATAATGTACAGGGTGTTTTGAAACTTACGACCGATCCTCTAAGTGTGAATTAATGAAGGCAGTCGGTCAAAACATAATTTCTATTTTGCATTCTCGATGACGCTATTGCCAAAATACTAACGTGTTCAAGAATTGTCATTAGTAAAACAAATAATTTTGTATTTTTTAAATAGAATTGAACAAATCTACATAAAAATATATATAATGGGATGGTAACTATTGTAAATTGCTTACAATTATTCTCAACAAGTTGCAAGTAGTTCACAATGCAATTGTGGTCAAATTTATAAGCTACAAAGTGAAAATGGCGATTTCATAAATAAAGGAAACTTTCCAGATGTTTCAAAATGTTTAATTTTATGCAGCTCTCAGCATAAACTTGGACTTTTATTATTTCCCAGTTAGAAGAAAATTTGATTCTCTATAAAAGTTCTTACATCTTTTGATACTAAAAATGCATGTGCCAATATTTAAGTTTCTCCTTTCGTATACGAGGAAGATTTAAAACCATGAAAGTGGCTCAAGAGTAAAGTACCCTTAGTTTTAAAAATTCAGAAATATACTATTTAGGGAAGTTGTTTGAAAGAAGATATAAAATGCAAATTTTCCGTAAACATCACCGGTTTTTTCAATTTTTTTCTTACCGCACTATATACTCGTATGCTGCTCAAGAAATGAACTGGACCATGCATATATTGGTGCAATTTGTAAAAATATTTTCCATAAGGACAGTCATGGCATTTTTGGTAACCTTTCAAGATTGTGTCACCATAAAATGCATTTATTTTAATAAATTGGTTTAAATAAAACTAAGTTTATTAATTAAATATTATCATTTGAAGATTTTGAATTTTGCCCAAATTTTTATAGCACACTGCATAATAATAGTTAATAATAATTAATAATTTATTACGTTTCATCAGACTGTTGTACACAGTATGGAAATAGTCACATTATTACAAAAACAAACATAACATGGACAGGTTACTACACTTACAATGTTATGGACTTATCGCTAAGGCATTCTTCCACACAGTAATAACATTTGGCGAGTAACAATCTTTTGATTTGTTTTTTAAAGTGATTGTATGATAGCTCACGAACAGCATTAGGAAGCATGTTAAAGAATTTTTTTCCTGCATACGTTGGTGACTTCTCATAACTCATTAGTCTATGAGCATCTACAGTTAAGAAGTTGGAATATCTTGTGTCATAGTTATGAAAGTTTTTATTCATTTTATAAAGATTAATATTATTTTTTATATATAATAAGCATTTGTAGATGTATATGCAGGGAAAAACATTATCTTATTATCTATGAAAATAGGCTTGCAACTATCTCTTGCTTTGATGTTAAAAATCATTCTTATTAGTCGTTTCTGACATACAAAGTATGCCAAATTGTTGCCAAAAATTATTAAACCTTCCGAGGAGACTCGGAAAACTTATTTTCCTTTTTCATTCTTCCACTTATTTTTGTTAAATATAGCGTTTTTTATAATTTTATTATTTTTTAATTTGATTAATATGATTTTGTTAATGCTTCAGTTGATATTTGAGGACAGTGCATATAAAGATCACTTTAGCGTCTTGTCTCATGAGCACGATACAAGAGGTAAGAAGAAATGTAATCTTTTAATTCCCAAAACAAGTACAGCACATTCCCAAAAACATGCATATTACTTTTGTGTCAAATTGTTTAACCTTGTTCCGGTTGAAATTAAATCTTCTTACTCATTAAATTCTTTTAAAAATAAAATTAAAAAATAGATAAAAGAAGTGGGATTGGATTATTACTCCTATTTAATAAGTTACTCCTATTTAATAAATTTGGTAAATTGATTTAACAGTTTCAGGTATGAAGATATCTGTGGTCATAATGTTTATATAATTTTTTTATGTGTAATAATAAACAATAAACAATAATATGCTTAATATGAGTATACTACAAAACAAAAACTTTTATGTTTTATGGATGGTCCAGTTCATTTGTTGAGCAGTATATTACGGAAAATGAGATGTTTAAAAGTTAAACTTATTATCGGATTCGGGAGAGATGTATTACACTTTTGGACTTCTGTTTTTCCTACCTAGTAAGCAGAAAATTACGCTAATTGAAATTAGTACTGAAAAAAGTAGTTTTTTATGTTCAACTTAAAAAACAGAAATATCTTCAAAAATATATAATAGTAAAACGGCTCAGCATCAACAAGAATTCAAAACAATTATAATTTTAATTGTAATATTATCACAACTACTTAGTCAAAACATCAAAAATAGAAAATAATAATATAAAAGGAAAATTTCAACAATTTAATTCTAGAATTTCACTTTCAAATATATACAACGATGCGGGGGTGGAAGAGATTTCTAAAACTACACGAGTTACATAAATATCCGTTATATAAAAGTTGTAGGTACAAAGGTGGTGCATATTACTCAAATAGTTATGATTATACAGTATGGCTCAAAAAGTGCGGCGAATCAAAGTGACTTTTTTTTTAAATGGAATGCCTTATATTTAGGTAGCTTATAAGCTTTTCATTGAAATACTAATCATTTTGATATAAAGTTGTATGGGTCTCACGTCAACTGTTTTGGAGATATTGATGATTTTATGCAAAAAAAATATGCTAAAGGCTGCTGGTGTAAGTAACAGAAACCAAGTGAATGAAAGAAAACGTTACCAAAAAATTATGGTTTTCGTGAAATACCTTTCGATTGTAAAATGGTGGACCTGGGTATTAATGCTATACAGGGTGCTCAACATTTGCGGATTCAATATTTTCCATTTAATTTCTAATAGAACGCCCTGTTTATTTTTGTATTTTTGAAAGGCCCTTTTAAGAAACTTTCATTTGATGTGTTACCTGTAAATTTAGCTGTTTTTGAGATATGCCGGTTGGAACATAAAAACAATTAAAGCCCCTAAAGATGCTTTATTTCAAGGGATACAAACAAACGCCGTTAAAAGAATGATTTAAACACTTGAGCTCTTCAAAAATAAAAACGCAAAACCAGGTTTAGAAAATATAAATCCAGTCAGTGTTGGTACAAGAAATAATAAACACGAAAAACTATAAATGCAGGTATAAATTAATTCGATACAAATAAATCCCCTCACTGCTCTGAGTATTAAAGCTACGCAGACAACTTATAATTTGCAAATATATCTATTTCAATTTGTTTAAATGGAACACCCTGTACTTTTAATGAGCTTTCTTTTAACATTGCGTTTTCTAACCCTAAATTCAATCGCTTTTCAGATTTAATTTTCTCCAGCTTTTTTCGTTTTTCCCTATTTGTTATATCTAGTTATGAGTAATGACTGGATTTTTGTTTTCTAAACTTGGTTTTATCTTTTGTTTGTCTTGAAATAAAGCAACTTAAGAGGCTTAAATTATTATTTATGTTCAAACACGCATATCTCAAAAACAGTTGAATTTAGAGGTCTAAAGTAATATCAAATGAAAGCTCATTGAAAGGGATTTTCAAAAGTATGAACATAAACAGGGCGTTTCATTAAAAAGAATCGAACTTATTAAATTTGTAAATCTTGGGCACCTTGTATAGGATTAATGCTCAGAATTTCCATTTTAAAATCGAAAGGTAGTTCACGACAACATAATTTTTCGGCAACGTTTTCCTGCATTCAATTGTTTTCTGTTATTTCCAGCAGCCGCCTGAAGTTCAGTATTTTTTTTATATAAAATTGTTAATATCTCTAAAACAATTGACGTTAGACCGGTATAACTTAATTCAAAATGTTTAGTATTTCAATGCAAAAATTTTAAGCTACCAAAATATAGGGCATCCTATTTAAAAAAAAAGTAAGTTTGACTTGCCATACTTTTTTGAGCCACCCTGTATAATCAAAGATATTTTAGTCATATGCACCCCCTACAACTTTTATATACACAATATTTATGTAACTCTCATGGTTTTACAAATATAGTCCACCCCGCATTGTTGCCGGGCCCTGTACTATAACATTTTAGATAATTATAATTTTTAATAATTATTATTATAACTTTTTAAGAGACATATAGGTTTTTATGTTGGATATACTTTTTAGCACTACTTTCGATTAACCTAATTTTCTGTTTGCTAATTGAGTAAAAGTCAATTTAAACAGTACGTCCATATCGTATCCGATAATCAGTTAACTTTGAAGTATTTTACCTTCTGTAATACATTTGTTTTTCCCCAAATTATATATTTGTGAGTTTTAAAAACTAAGGGATTTTTATTCCTGAGCCATTTTCATATTTTTGGACCTCCCCCGTATGAAAACGTTTGTGAGCAATACAATTTTCTGGTAAATGGATAATAAAAATTCACCATATCTGTCAAATTTATTTTATTATTTTATTTTTATATTTATTTAACTCAACTTACAAAAATTACAAATTTTTTAAATGAACTAATTTCATAGTTGCCGCAGCAATTTAGAGTAAAAATTCAATATTTCAAAAACGGTTTGAGCAAGTGGGCACTTAATATATTTATTTGGAGTAGGATTAGCATGCTTTTCAAAGATTTTCAATAATATATACGGTGTTAAATTTAAAAATACAGATTTTGGTGCTATTTTAGTATTGCGATGCTCATTTGTTTTTTCTGGTGACAAATTCTGATGGTTTGGTTGTAACCCTACAACTTTTGCATTTTACATTTTCTTCTTTTTCTAATAATAAGCCCATATGCGGATATCAAAATATACGTGAACACTCTGGATTTATGATTTAACTGTAATGAACTATTTAGATACGAGGGCAAATATTTTGAGATGCATTAAGACGGGTAATTGTACTAATACGAAATATTTTCGCCAAAAAGCTTACGCTTTTCATATACAGCGACCGTCATGAATTTGGATACGTATAGGAAACCTGTTTATGATCCCTTTATCAGAACATTTTATTCTTTATAAAAGTCTCGGTACCTTGGCAAATTCAAAATTAAAAATCGCCTTTTGTATACCGGGAAGGTTCGTAAAGATGAAATTGGTTCAAGAATAGAGTACACCCCCGTTTAAAAATACGCAATAATGTTACTTAGAAAGGTTGTTTAGAAAAGGGTGTCAGAAAGAAGCCACAGCCACCTACTAAAATTTCACTGGTTATTTCTTTTCTTTTACCATGAAAAATGAGATACTTCAAAGTTAATTATTATCGGATACGATAAGGATGTACTATCGAAATTGATCGAAATTCATTTGGCAACTAAAAAATTATGATAATCGAAATTAGTGCTAAAAACGTTTTTCTGTAATTTTGACCTAATATAATAACATTTTGTTGTCGTTTTCAACGACAAAATGATGCATATATTCGCACTAGTTGCAATATGAGACTTCATATTGATACTAGTGCTAATACGAAAATTTAGAACAAATTTCTAGATTTAAGTAAATGTATTTACAATAAAAATTAATGTGACTCAAAATTACATAAAATTGGTATGCAACACGTTGCAAATTAGTGTTTTTTACACACAACGTGTTATTCAACTCGCTAGCGCTCGTAGGGCAAACTTCAGGTCTAGGGTGAAAACACCTTAATTTTTCAGCTAAATAGCTATGTTTAGCAATCACATAATCAATTTTTGGTTTACCAGACGTGTAATATGATCTTCGGCTTCGTTTACTTTAAATGTAATTTTTTTTTCATTATTTTTGTTATTTCAATTAATGAAACCGACAAGTTTTCCAAGTTTTAATACAGTTCGACAAAAAACGAAAATTACTTCTAGTCTAGTTTACAAATATGTAAAGCCTAGTCGAAAATATGCTTTTGAGTAGAATGTGCAGTTTTTCATATCTCTAACCAAAATATGATAAATTGTGGACAATACCATGATGCTGTGCATAATGGGATTACCACAGTAAATTTTGTGTGTGATTTTCTATTTTAGAGTTACGCATTTTTACTTCCTTTTACAATAAATGAAGTATTGTGTTGACCCCAAAAATTCGAAAGTGAGTTTTCAACAGATGTTCACGTTTTAGAGTCCCCTGAACCCAAAAACCATGTTTTTATTCATTGGTCTGTCTGTCTGTCTGTGTGTAGAATAGAATATCTCAAAAACGAAAAAATGTATGGCATTGAAACTTCATATATAAGTTTTGCGTACTATCTAGATGCGACAAAAATGGCTCCAACTATTTTTTCAAACTTTACATGTTAATGTTTATTGATGTGAAATAGGTGATTTTCCAGTTGAATACCTCGACAATGGGTTTTTTCCTATTTTAAATAGAACACCCGGTATATTATTACATTTTTGAATTCAGCTTAAAATTTTAGAGAAAATTTGTCTCTAACGCTCTATTTTGTACGGTTTCTGTAGAATTTGTATTTTCTGAAATTTTTTGACAAATGCTTAAAAATTATAAATCCAATTTCCTAATGATAAGATGTAAGGAGAAGTGTGCGTGTATCACACCAGATTTTTGAAATTGAAAATATAGTCGTTAACAAAGCAGCAAAAATAAGTTTTTGCTGGAGGACAGTAAAAACTACGTAATCTTTGAGAACACTTAAAGGTCGATAAACAAGTGTTAACCGCCAAATAATTGAATTGTTGTCAACTTTATAACTTTTTTATTAGCAGATATTATTCTAACAAAGCATATATTTTTGTAATTAGAAAAATTTACATATCTAGAAGCTTCATGGTAAATATGGTTTCTGTTATAGTTTCTGATACCACTATGGGCAAACTAAAAAAAACAAAGTTTTACAGTGTAGTTTCGGCATTCATACTTTTTTTATATAATTTTGTTTAAATAAAACAATTTTGAAAAAACTGATGCCTCCTATATTAACACATTTAAATTAAAGATTGTGAAAACATAGGTACATGGTAAATGCTACTAGATAGACAAATACAATTCAAACAAATATTGCTAGGAGTATTTGTAAAATTTTGATTTTATTAGAAACATCACATTGTATTTGTACTTTCTAATCGTACGATTTATTTTTGACGCTAATTTGATTGTGAATTTCGTGTGTTGATGAATTATTTTTGTTATACGCAATTCAGCCTTTACATTTATTGCTACACAGATGAAGTTTTCTAAATTAGAAATCGTTTTTATAGGTTAAAGATTAATAAACATCCATTTAACACTTTTAATGACGTCTTGCTTTAAATATGAATTTCTTCAGGTTTTTCCGTCAGGTGGATAGAATACAATAATTAGTTAAAAAATATTTCGCTAGGGTAGCATATAATTTTTTTTATTTGCTCACAAAACGCTAGCCTAATTCTGAATTACTATATGCTGTGCAAATAACAATTTTCAAATTCTTTTTATATTTTCAAGATAACATAGAATTGTAACTTTGAACTAAAGGGATGCCTGCAAAACTATTTTTTAAACAAAAATACGTTGAAATGACTTTTATGCTAAATATAAAATGCGATTTGTTAATATCAACTTACAGCTGAAGTCTAAATATGAAAAATCATTTACCTGGTGCTTTAAACTGACGAAAATCTGCTCTTGGGAGGCTTTGTCACAACTGCAGCAGACGAGTGGTTATTGCACAAATAAGTAAACTACCAAGGAACTGGTTCTGTAATTTCCAAACTGATAACCTTGATTATATCTATGTATACTATGTATAATGTGCCTAATTGTTCACCTGCTTTCACCTTAAGAATCCTCGAAAGCTTTCCTTGTTCGGTGATACAATTTACAGCGAAAACTCATTATGTTGTCGTTCTAATAACGCCTTTAGGAAGACGCAATAGTGCAGTAATGATCATTAGAAAATTTTGAACATTA
>CALNHX010010846.1:0-36850 GCA_940337035.1 Agriotes lineatus | reverse complement strand
TATATAAAACACACAAAATCATGTTTTACTCAATACAAGCAAATATGTTTGAAAAAATTAATAGAAAGCTCAAGTCTATTTAATTTTCTAATATAATGTGGTGCTTCCTCATGTCACTTTAACTTTTTATTTATTTCCCTTCTGACGTTTTGAATAAATATTACCCCATCCCTCCGGTAGAACTGTTTGGAGTTTTCTCAAATTACTTCTTCTTCTTCTTTGGCTTTTTCCCCCTTAGGAGTTTGCCGTCTTCTGTTTACAAAGCCTTCGGTTGTCCCAGTCTCCTACTTGTAATTTTCTATCGTCCATTGCCTTATTTATGTATGTTTTCCATGACATTTTCTGGTTCAATTTGGTTTCTTCTTATCTTCTTCGAAATGTCTGTTCAATTAACATTCGTACCGCGAAGTTAAGGGATTTATAAATTATACTGAAATTTTATGCTTATGTCGTTATACCAAGGATACAATATGACGTAATCCCTTTTTGACGTAACGCACTTGTGTAGTCTAGACTCTGCACCTTTTCTGAAGAAATCTCTCTGCTCATAATGTAGTCCAGTCATTATAATATTTTAGGTTACAAAAGGTCATGAAGTTTTGAAACTTGGCAGGAATGTCGACCTATATTCCCTAACTATGGCTCTTAATTTGCGACCTCGGGAGGTCGCCGCTCGCGCCGCCATCTTGAAAAAATGGCACCCAAAAACAGTTTTTGGCGTATAAGTCCGTTCCTGTTAATCCTATGCAAATAAGTTCTTATGATAAATTAAAGAGAATAAAATTTGCTACTACACAATACTAATACTATTTTTTTATCAGATCGATAGTTTTCGAGTTAAAGGGCTTAGAAATAGAACAAACATTTTGAATTCGCAAAAACACTGTATTTTCAACAGTTTTTTCACATTAACCACAAATGAACTTATCTATAGTTTGTTGTACAGAAACATTATTAAAACCAATACATATTACAACTCGTTTCTACACCACCCATGAGGTAGAGTGCATCGGCGCGTTTTTTTACATGGTTTCCCAAGTAGGCCTAATCCACAATCGAATTGATTACCTACTTGCTTTTCCGCAGCTTTGCGCGTTGCGATAGTTTTGGCGCCAATGATTTTTCAGAGTCACCAGCCTCTTCTTCTTCTCTTTCATTCTCCTCGTACATTTGTAAGGAGTCAAGAATATCTGCAGTCTCATTATCGTGCTCTTCGTCAGAATCTTTCACAATGTCAGGAATGTTTTCGCAAGCTACACCATTGCAATAGAAACAGAGTGCCGAACATTTTAACCCGATCTTCCGACACCCGTCTCACAGCCTTTTTTACATCTGCAAGAAATTGACTAGAGAAGTATTTCGGGGGCTGGCTGTTGTGTTGCGCGAACAGCATCAAGCCCCGTTCTTGTTTTCTGCCAACCGTATTTCTCCGGGTTTTTCGTAATGCCATTCCACATCTGAACCTGATGATATGTCCGTAGGCAATGCTGACGTGCAAAATCTTCTGTGGGAGGCAGGGAGGCAAGGTTAAATTTGTTTTTGAAAACAGCCTTCACAAAACATTCGTATTGGAGGAAATCCAATGAGTCGTTTTCATGCGATGCACTGCAGCTGTAGCGAGAGCATTAACGTCTGCTTCTGGATGTTGAAAGATTTTAATAGTATCAGCCAACTGGTCGTTTTTTTGAAGGAGGTTGAAAAATTTGATTTTCCCCTGGTTGAACAGAGCACAGGTGGTATCGCAACCACTGAATGCATGGAGAAATTGAAAATTCTTCGCTACGGTATCCTTGTAGTTGAAGTTTTGCCCAGAAAATATCTGTTCCGCAATCTTTCCTCTGGCTGGTTTTCGCAAAAAAACATTGGCATGATCTCGTGCCCTTGCGGTTAACAGAACCAATAGATCTATGTCTTCCCCTACAACATAAACAAACGGATATGAAGAGGACATATCGAGCGCTGTTTGGACGATGAGCAAATCCGCATCCTCCACGGATTGCTTTACTGTATAACCATGCTCTTCAAACTTCGTCATTAACATAGGAATTAAAAGCCTTTTGTTCGAATCGGTAGACAGAAACTTTTCTTGCGAAACAGTGGAAATCATTGATTCATCGAAAACGATATCAGCGCAGGTTTGCGATCTGAAACGTCGATGTCTTTCCGCGCTTTTCGTGCTCATGCTATCGAAGTTATCCGGATAACCGTCAAAAACTATACATGCGTTTGATCCACAGTGCCGCTTAACGTATTCCACATAAAGTATACATATTGTTCCGAACGAATCGTTGCGATGCCATACCACTCGGTGCAACAAAAATCCACCGTCCAGAACATGAAAGCTTCGGCTCTGTTGTTCAGGTAGATCAATGGGCGACAATGCTTTGAACAAAGAAGATTTGGTTGGTACTCAGTATAGTCTCTCTTTATCTCGCGCAGATTTGAACACGTACATGCTGTAGCGGTTTACATTCGTTCCAATTTGGAAATTAATATTCTTCGGCGGATACAAACGACTGGCATTGTGCATGTGTGTAACGTAGCCCAACGTTATAAACATGACAGCATATGACGACATTTACCATAATATAACAAATATAGTAATATGCCGTCACTTTAACAATGTTGCTCCACCTTAACACAAGTCGAATGACCAACTTTCCGCATTGTCCATGTGGAGTAGATCCGCCCTATTGGGGGACTTTCATTGGAACAGTGCAGGGTGTTGGGGTCCCACATGTCATTGTATGTAATGGATATAGTGGTTTTATTAGGTAAAAATGGATAAAGTGAAAACATTCGTGTGAAACAGCAGTTTTTTCGCTAATTCGAAATTTTCGCTCTACTTCACATCCCGCTAACTCAAAAACTATCAATCTGACAAGAAAATGTTATTAGTGCTGTTTTGTAGAAAATTTTATCGTCTTTAATTTATAATCAGAACTTTTTTGCATAGGATTAACAGGAACGGAATTATACCCCAAAAACTGTTTTCGGGGGCCATTTTTCCTAGATGTTAGCGCGAGCGGCGACCTCTCGAGGTCGCAAATTAAGAGCCATAGTTAGGGAATATAGGTCGACATTCCTGCCAAGTTTAAAAACTCCATGACCTTTTGTAAGCAAATCCGTTTCATTTCCTTTTAATGACTGTACTAATGCTGAATAACTCTTCGAAACCGTACAACAGTTGATTATTAGACTTCGAGTACCGTGCCCCTGGCTTAGTACATCTCAAACAAAACAACAAAATATGCTGCTTGTACTACCCTGTCCTTATTTTCTGAGAAAAATAACTTGAAGTAACTCTACTGCAATATACTGTTTTCATAGGACAAAGCAGCCAGATGACTAAAATAAGTGCAACAGAATAACCTACAGAAAAGGCAAAACTACCATTCAAAATTAATTTTTAGATAGCTGCCATAAAATTTACTAGTCGTAAATTCTTTGCTGATTTTATAATATAATAATTTCTTACAAACTCTCAAACGCTCTGTGATTTCTAAATCCTCCATGGTATTCTCCCAGCATGTTCTTTGTTCCAGTCTTTATTTACTTCACTAGTCTAAAAGACGAAGGAAGTATTGTAATCGCAAATAACCATCTTTCGATATTTCTTTAGATCTTCACGCGTCAGAGCCCCTAATCTGCGAAAAACATATCGTCTCAATTTCGTCTGTCCTTGTGTACGCGTATCTGATTGTTGATGTAGCTAAAAAAATGCTTGTTGGAGGAGACGATATTTTGCATGCGGATTAGATGTTTACCTGGCACGAAACCGAATATGTATGTATGTATTATTGTTAACCTTTTGTTACCTTAGCGGTGCAGAGGCTGGTGCTTTTTACGCTAGCAACTAGCTGTGTAGTGCTCAACTTGCCCCGAGTTGCGAGTTACAAAGTTGGAGCTCGCTTTTCATGCTTGCGTAGCAACCATTGTGTTAGGTGTGTGTTTTGGTGATGTGTGGACCTTGTTGCTCTATGTTTTAGCTCTGTACTAAACCGAATAAGCTGCCGGTTAAATATACACAGGGTCAAGGCCTTAGAAAGTAAAATTCTGTCTATTTTTGCTTTAACTCGAGAGCTATTAGTCAAATAAAGATAATATTTTGCACATAGCTCAGGTTTATGCCCTTGATGAAATACAGCATATTTTGGACCCAACATATACAGGGAAAAAAACCTTAAAACTAAAAAAAAATAGTTAATAGCTTAAAAATTTTTAGTTTAAAAAACTTTCACTTGGGAGAGAATTTCTAAGTCAATCCCTGATCTATGTTTCACGGTGAGAGTTATTTTAAAAACTTTATTGTTTACATCTCTTCTCTGCTCATGCTTGGTTTCATGTCATTTGTATTAATAAAGTTGACACGATTTAATTAAACTAATTGCAAGTCTGCTGTGTATATCAATTATTTCTTCCAAATAACTTGCTTTCAATTAAATTTTAAATTTTTTGTATATTGCAAAGCTATAAGGTGTTAGGGGTTGCCACATCTCCTTAATCTTTAATGTATACATTGTAGAAAATATTTTTAAAAACACACCACTAATGAATCCCATATTTGTAAACTTTTCAAGGCTTGTCATTAGTGACGTCCTAATTTATGCAGTCTGCTTTACAATAATTACCAGGAAGAAGCGCATATGCAACACATCTGCTGCGTTGCATTAAGATTACCCCCTTGTGGGGGTAATTAAATGCAAATACCCCAGGCAAGAAATGCGAACTGCAGTTCACGTCCTCTTGGTTAAGAGCTAATTAAATTAGAAGGCTGCTGTGTTTGCTGACATATTATATGCACTGGCATAAATAAGCTACTAATGGATTTAAATTAACTGTCAAGAGAACGGGAGTAATTAAATTACGCTTCCTTTAATAATTCAACAGTTTCGAAAAATCTCTAATTTTTTTCCGATGGAGTTTAACTCTGCGGTTTGTCTTCGCATGAAAGATCGACTCATTTTCTGTGCAAAAATTAAATGGATTAAGCTTTGTTAAATTATTAGCAGTAAATTCTAACTAATGGAACGGCGCTGTACTAATGCACAGATCCTGCTATGCAGAAAGTAAATCCTCGTAAAGGTGTTTAATACGTGCTGCACTATATTTATACTGTAACGTGTTTCTTGCAGTAAGTTAGAATCAAGGCATCAACAAGAATATTTAATTGGGGAATGCAGTGCAAGATATTTAATTATAAAAGCAAGTCATACTTGAGGGTCGTACAAACTCAAATATTGCGGTCCCTAGTTTTTAAACTACTTTAATGTGGCATTTGCGACTTTTAATAATACCTTTTTAATAAGTCATACCTCATTCGTTTCAAATAGTCGTTTCTATTGACTTAAGAAAAGTAATATAATTTTAAAAATTTTTAATTGACTTAAGAGTTATCTTCTCAGTACTGCTAGTCATTACATCTTTTGAAGAATTATATCTCCTTACAACAATTACAATTTTCTAAGATTACTCATTTTTACTTCCTTTTACTATAAAGGAAGTATTGGATTCACCCCAAAAATTCGAAATTGAGTTTTCAACGGATCTTCACGTTTTAGAGTCCCCTGATCCCAAAAAACATATTTTTTTTCATTGGTCTGTGTGTCTGTGTGTCTGTCTGTCTGTGTGTCTGTCTGTCTGTGTGTCTGTCTGTGAACAGAATATCTCAAAAACGAAAAGAGGTATGGCGTTGAAACTTCATATATAAGTTTTGTGTACTATGTAGATGAGACAGCAAGCTTTTGAAGAAAATCGCATAACCGGAAGTAGGTGTTTACTCTTGTGATTTTTCAGTTTTTTTCGATTTTTTCAAAACGGCTCTAACGATTTTTTTTAAACTTTACATTTTTCTTACATTTTTAATGTGTATTGATGTGAGATAGGTGATTTTCCAGTTGAATACTTCTAAAGAGGGTTTCTTTTGTTTTTTTTTCTATTTTTTTTATTAACTCCTATTTTAAATAAAACACCCGGTATATTATTACATTTTTGAATTCACCTTAAAATTCTAGAGAAAATTTGTCTCTTCAACTAACACTCGATTTTGTACCGTTTTTGTAGAATTTGTAATTTTTGAAAATTTTTTACAAATGGTTAAAAATTAAAAATGAAATTTTTGACTAATTATAAGATCACTGTAAAAGGAAGTTGTGTGAGTGTATCACACCAGATTTTTTACAATTCTATTTATTCGACGTGCGTAGTGCATTATTCGCACATCTTCAAATTTAAGTAGTGGTCGTAGCTCCATTAACTTCTAAATTGTCTGTAAATACAAATGCCTCTTTTTCTCTTGTTTAAAGCCATACGTACTGTTCACCTTAAACACATGCCCATGTTTAACTCTTGGTAAAACGATATTTATTTAATATGAAGTGATAGCAAGCCTAACTTTTTTCTTGTTTCCAAACTCTAATCATACAAAACGCGATATAGTGTTTTCTGCTTGTTGTTATTTTTTCTATTATCTATAACTATCGGTTTCCTATAGTCCTTCTTGTCCACTTTATGGGGTAGAAACTTAAAAATAAAGACCTATTGTCGCAGGGCAACAGTAACAAGTTGAAACGATGTCGAGTAGCTCAGTGGGGTAGGACTGTTCTCAAACTTCAGCTATGTCTTACTTTGGATATCTCTGAAAATGGTTACTTTAAAATACGCGAAACAATACTGCGATTTACAAATGAAAACCATACAGTAAATTTAAAGGAACTAATAAGACTACATTTAAATGTCGTAACATTATATTTATGCTGGTCAACTTTGCAGCTGTGACCGCTACAAGTGGTTTTAAAACACACTTAACGATTTTTTACCTGATTTTCGTAATAAACAAATCCAACAGATGTTTCTGCAATACAGGCCCCACAGAGAAAAGTGCCAACGAGAATATGCAACAATTACTTGCAAAAACAAAACAAAAATAGCGACAATTGACACTTGCAAAATCTTCTATTACATTTTAAATTATCGGTAAGTTACACATGCTGCAGTAAGTAATCAATTTACATTTAAATTGGGTAAAATAGACTTCTATCGTCGTCGATATGAAACAATCAAGGAGGTCGCTGGGCGCCAAAGTTAAACGATAAAGGCGGGCTTACAAATGATGAGGCTCATGGCTTAAAGACGGAAGCAAAATGGTGAGTTTCTTCGCCGAGATGCAGGAGGTTGCAAAATAATAGATTTATATACAGGGCGTTCATCACACGGCTGTTGTATAGAGTGTATCGGGACGTTACAAGGTGTTCCTTTGAATATATTCAACCTTCGGTTTATAAAATTATCCGCGAACCAAAGCAAGACGAGGCTCAAATTTCCAAGTGCGTAGACTGCGATTTAGGGAGCTGAATATATACAATAATCGCCGCAATATGCACGATATAGCTACCCCAAATGCCGGTATTCAACGAACAAAATAACACAGCATACGCAACTTCTGTGCTTGGCTACATCTTGCCAACAGTGATCTGTCCCCGGTACCTAAAATCTGGCCACGGTTCCCTTTGGCACGTGCATTTAAAAAGTTTCTGCAAAAGTTTCCAATCTGTCCTAACTCTTTTCATTCGTTCTGGGTTATTAGCAAATTTTTGCAGATTTCCACGTACACCTAGCCTTGAAACAATCTCAAAAACATGATCTTTTTTCTTCTGCCCCGGTTTCTTTGTCTTAGCATATTTTTAAGGGGTGATTATGGAGTGATTTTACTTTGTTTTACTTTGTAAATAAAGTATAGCAATTATGCTTTCTTAGAACCCGAGATTTTTGCTTAAATATCCGTTTTTGTGTCTTCTGTTTCAGAGAAAGTGGTTTTTGAAGTGGTGTGCGTTAGTAAGTCTGTCAGTCCGTGGGGCTGTATCTTCTCTAGAGCCTAGACGGTTCAATCAATCGCCATATAAATATGTTTTTACAATAAATTCCTAAGTCTCAGTAAGTTTTGGTTAAAATCAGCCAACCGAAGGTGATATGTTTTTCCGTTTCCGGGAAATTTTTATAATTCTTTGGCAAAAATAAAATTCTCTAGAACAGGTTCCTATGTTATGAGATTATTTATGGCCTTTGTTTAAAAAGTTTTTTAGAAGAAATATAGATTTCGAGAAAATCCCTCATTAGGTTTTTCCAAAAATTTTCTCCTGTTATATATTATGTAACTGTCTATAACTTTAGTAAAATAAGTTTTGTTTGTAAGAGTATAGTTTAAAAATATGATTTTTACAAGCAGTAAAAGAAACTTGTGTGGTGAGCACACCTCCTTTTCTAATGTTCGTGAAAACGGTGTTAAGATTCTTTATTTGACTTGTATAGTGTAATTTGTATGTTCATAGCGCCATCACCATTTCACACGTGGTACTATAGGATTTCAATCCTCATCAATATCAAATTTATTCTGTTTGTAGTACTTCCTTTATGCATTTTAATAAATTACGACTCGTATGGTAAACATTCAGGCATACATAAATTATTAATTTATGGAATTGCTAACTGTTCAAGCAATCCACGACAGTTTTTAACAAACAAAATTAGGTTAAAACTATAAGTATTTGTTCAGATTGTCTGACGTATTCTAGCAAACACGCTACTGGACATCGCGGTAGCGCTGGAATAGTTTCGTTCAACCACCGATGTATTTTTTCTAGTTTTATAAAATACGTGGTCTTGCAAAGTTATTCAAATTAGCCGCAAATTATTTGTAGACTAGAGACTTTAGGTATCCTCATAAAAAATCGCTGGATGCATAACGGCAGATCTGGTGAATGAAGTGACTACGCAAGTGGACCATCTCTACCAATCCAGCTATTCATCAACAATTAATTCGAAATGGGGACCCTCTGTATCGCGCATGAAAATCATATTTTGGCCCACATTTACATGTACTTTATCTAGGAATTCCAGTATATTTTGTTGCCGGAAATGTAAAAGCTTTTCAGCATTTTCACGGTTTTGATAAAAAAGTAAATAAACTAAAAAATCTGTGAAGGGTTCTACCTAGAACTTCCATCGTAAGTAGACATTGTGACACTAAATAATGTTAAAAATCAAATTAAGCTAAGGGTAAAAATATCTATAAATTACATACATCTTCAAATAATAGTAATTTACGTTCCAAGTAGAGGTAAGTGAATTTTTCTGTCTGAGGTCGTTTTTTGTGGACCAAAGCGGAGCTGAGGTCCATAATACGACCGAAGATAGAAAAGAAACTTACCTACGCGTTGCGCATTACGTTTTTACTTCCTTTTACTATAAAGGAAGTATTGGATTCACCCCAAAAATTCGAAATTGAGTTTTCAACAGATCTTCACGTTTTAGAGTCCCCTGATCCCAAAAAACATATTTTTTTTCATTGGTATGTCTGTCTGTGTGTCTGTCTGTCTGTGTGTGTGTCTGTCTGTGAACAGAATATCTCAAAAACGAAAAGAGGTATGGCGTTGAAACTTCATATGTAAGTTTTGTGTATTATGTAGATGAGACAGCAAGCTTTTGAAGAAAATCGCATAACCGGAAGTAGGTGTTTACTCTTGTGATTTTTCAGTTTTTTTCGATTTTTTCAAAAACGGCTATAACGATTTTTTTTAAACTTTACATTTTTACTACATTTTTAATGTGTATTGATGTGAAATAGGTGATTTTCCAGTTGAATACTTCTAAAGTGGGTTTCTTTTGTTTTTTTTCTATTTTTTTATTAACTCCTATTTTAAATAAAACACCCGGTATATTATTACATTTTGGAATTTACCTTAAAATTCTAGAGAAAATTTGTTTCTTCAACTAACGCTCTATTTTGTACCGTTTTTGTAGTATTTGTAATTTTTGAAAATTTTTGACAAATGGCTAAAAATTAAAAATGAAATTTTTGACTAATTATAAGAACACTGTAAAAGGAAGTTGTGTGAGTGTATCACACCAGATTTTTCTCACTAGCAAGAAGTTAATTCTTATTTAATTATTAATATTTATAAACGGGGTTGCGCGCGCTATTGAGGGCCCTCGGGTCTCCGACCCTCTCCAAGGGGGCCTTCGGGGATCTGTCTTTCTCCAAGGGGGATCTGTCTTTCTCCAAGGGAGACCTCGGGGTTCCGCCCCTCTTGAAGGGGGCCCTCGGGGCTTTGCCCCTTTCAAGGGGGCCCTCGGGGATCTGTGTTTCTCCAAGTGGGACCTCAGGGCTTCGCCCCTCTCCAAGGGGGCCCTTGGGACTTCGCCCCCCTCCATGGGGGCCCTCGGGGATCTGTCTTTCCCTAAGGGGGACCTCGGGGTTCCGCTCCTCTCGAAGGGAGCCCTCGAGAATCCGCCTCTTTCCAAGGGGGCCTCGGGTCTTCTCCCCTCTCCAAGGGAGCCCTGGAGGATCTGTCTTTCTCCAAGGGGGACCTCGGGGTTCCGCCCCTCTCCAAGGGGGCCCTCGGGGCTTTGCCCCTTTCAAAGGGGCCCTCGGGTCTCCGCTCCTTTCCAAGGAGGCCCTCGGGGATCTGTCTTTCTCCAAGGGGGACCTCGGGGCTCCGCCTCTCTCCAGGGGGCCTTCGAGGATGCGCCCCTTTTCAAGGGGGCCTCGGGTCTTTTCCCCTCTCTAACGGGGCCCTCGGGAATTCGCCCCTCTCGCAGGGGGCTTTAGGGGTTCCGCCCCTTTTGAAGGGGGCCCTCGGGGCTCCGCCCCTTCCCAAGAGGGTTCTCGGAGCTCCGCCCTTCTCCAAGGGGGCCCCCGGGGCTCCCCTCTTTCTTAAGAAAACGAATGATGGTTATATTTAAAAAAAACCCAACATTTTTACTAAAGAAGAGTTGGAAAGGTTTCTCATTTCTTAATACTAGTAAATATGTGTATAAACGTCCATCTGCGGAAAGTGACCTTCTACGGAAAATATTTTTTTCTGTCCTTAGATACGGTTTGTTTGTATTGATTTTATTTGTTGCTAAGGTAGCTGTATATTAGAATTTCCATTATTTTCCATTTTTTTTACAATGTAATATCACTTTACCCATTTGGTAGTGAGAAAAAAACATTAGCGGTGGTCGGTATGCGATTTCAACGTTTTGTGGGATATTTCAAGGGAATGGGCTATTCCTACATGCGCTACAGACCACTATTTGAGTCCATGCGTTCCAGCTGCCTTAAAAAGAACCCATTTTTTGTTGACACCTTTTTCTACTTTACAGCATTTACTCTGTATCTGATGGGTTCAATTTTCGTGAAGAGTAAAGTCTGAACTATGTGAAAATTGTTACCTTCATCTGTATTTCAGTTAAAGCAAAAATTAAAATATTACCGGTGATGGGACTCGAAATTCAGCGCCTGCGAACAACCCGACGCATTCGTTTGATTGTTTGGCGGTAGTTCACGGATAAAGCGGGCATTCGCTTTGTGAGCCATCGGAACGCTTCGAATTGTTTTGATGCAGTTATATTTAACAAAACGCCCTTTTTCGTTGCTCCTTTTTGTCTCATACAACATGTATCCTGTATCTGTTGGGTCCAATTTTTGGCAAGAATAAAGCTTGCGCTATGTAAAAAGTACTACTTATATCTATTTCTAAGTTAAATCAAAAATAAACAAAATTTTATTTTCTTAAGGTGCTCAGCCTATATATATTTTTAGGCGACCACGTATGAAAGTAACATTATCGCGACAGCAGCCTACTACAGAAAGTTGACAATTTCATACACTAGCATGATATTATATCGTGCTAGTCATATCGTAACCGCACAAAGTTATTCACATCAAGGCCCATCACGGCCTGCTTAATTGTGTGACAAACGTCACTTTGACGTTTGTCACACAATTAAGCAGACCGTGATTCAAATAATCCAGACGCTTTTGCTTTATTCGTTGCTCTGCTTCCAACAAGCTCTAATTTTTTATAATTGTACCAATAATAATATAACGATCAATTTTGCAAACGAAATAAAAACAATTCTTAAATTGGAATTTAGAAAATAGTCGTCTAAAAAATAGTGTTCATAACTCGCCCGAAAGTGCAAATATCTGTGCTCGTGTTTTAGATCCACTCGGGCTTCGCTTCGCTTCGCCCTCGTTTGTCTAATCAACACTCGCACGATACTTGCTACTTTCGACGCTTGTCATGAAAATAACTATTGTCCGACATTTTTTCGCATTCATGCCAGGTAGATATATAATGTGTATGAAAAATATTGTCTTCCCCAACAAATAGTTTTTGAGTTATACCGCCAACAGACAGACAGACAGGCAGACAGACAGACCGACAGACAAACAGACGGAATTGAAAAAAACTTGAAGAACGTGAAGATCTGAAGAAATCTCGGAAGGTGATTTTTTCGCGATTATAGTACTTCCTTTGTCTCTAGGGAAGCAAAATGTGAATAGAATCCATAGAAATAGGGGGGGGGGATTATCCTTATCAATCAATCATCCCGTCCCGTCTACACATTTAACTCAGGCGATATTGGTGATTTCTAACTAAACGTTTTTATACTGTTTTCATACCTTTGAAATCACGATTACTAAAAAGGTATTGATCTAATCGCAAAATGCGAAATAAACTTTCTCTTCAGTTATTGTCATATAATGCCATCATACAGTCCTTGCGCTCAGAAGTACTTTGTATGTATACTTTGTTAGCAAACATAGAAGGGACACGCTTTTGATTTCCATAATATAATAAGTGTACTTCCAAAATTTATATTTTCTAGGAATGTGCTTAAGAACTTTTAATAAAACAAATAGGTTAAGCGTGTTATATTTACTTTGCATCTGTCATAAACAAGTAATTACCT
The DNA here is from genome assembly GCA_940337035.1 of Agriotes lineatus. NCBI lineage: Eukaryota > Metazoa > Arthropoda > Insecta > Coleoptera > Elateridae > Agriotes > Agriotes lineatus. Next base: position 24,109 of record CALNHX010010846.1, on the reverse strand, counting down.
TGAAGGATATTATACAAATTCTGTGTTGAGTACTATTGATGTAGAGTTTATTAATAGATACTTTTCTTACGTTTTATAAAAGTTCAGGTCAGAATTTCCGAAGAAAGGTCGACTGTGACGCTAAAATAATAGAAATATTAGCTGTCATTGATAGTAATGTTTAAATTCAAAGCCTCTCTTATGCAAGTGTCGAAAGATTTGCAAAACAAAATACAGAATCCCTAATTGTATGCATATGCCAACTTAAAAAAAATTCAAATGTTTTTATGTTTACTGAATGGCATATACCGGGCGTAATTCGAGCACGAAAAACTCTCATTTTTTTTGTTTTCTGAAGAAACATTTTTAAAATTTCAAACATCGTATGATCTGAATAAACGCTACTGTTTGAAATATAGGTAATTTTTTCCACTTTCGGTTTGAGCGAAAGTGATACCCACTTTGTAGTTTTTATCCTGTGTATTATTACATTTTTGGATTTCAAATAATTGTTTGAATCTAGTAATACCACATAAGTGACATTTCAGCTGTCAAACATTTTTAAACAAAATTTGTTTGTTTGTTTGTTAATGGACAAGGTCTAGGCATGCAGAGTACCAGGTACCTTAGACACCGACTGCTTTGGTCATATGGTCAAAGTCCTACTTAGAATTTTGCCGAAAAACAAAATTTTAAATTTTTAAGTGTGCAATGACTGTTCCTATATATTTATATCAAATAAAAAATAATGAAAAAATATGTTTTATTTAAATGTGAAATTAATACAATCAAAATTGCAGTTAAACGAAGATTCAAAAATTAATTTTGCTTTATATTTTTTTGATAATTATAAGCAGTTGTAAAAGATACAATCAAAATCCCGGTAAGTCAACATAAAATTTTGAAAAACTTAAATGTTCTGTGTTTCAAAGACACCTGAATTACTATTTAACCGTTTCATTAGTAACATTATTAACATTTTTGATGGACAGTAATTTCGGCTGTATTTGTTCCAGTTACAAAGTGGGCATACCAGACGATTCGTTATCAGTGGTAGAATTGAAGAGTACTTTGGCATTAATATGGTTCCATTTGACAAAATTGAGTTTCGTCCCATAAACCATTTTGAAAAACTTTGCTTGCTTATAAATCACATAATTTAGTATTTTCGACTTGATTTCGATTTTGCTATCATTACATTTGCCGATTGAAATAAAGCGGAAGTCACTTAAATTAAAAAAATAAATCTTAAATTAACTACTACTAATATAGCAGAGCTTAGTCATTTAGTCTTCGAATTATATAATTCCTAAGATGTTAAGAGTCTCTTTTGTTTATAATGCCATCTCTCTATGTTCAGCTTATGTTAATGTGTTCTCTTAAGTTAATGGAGAAAGTGTAATACAATATTGTCGTACGCTTTGTTTTATGGCTAATTAAAATGTAAAATCAACTAATAAAGAGTGAATTATTCAGATAATACAGTGCTAGGCGCATCACCCAATACGCCGTAAAGGCATGCCTGATGGCTGGACTTCGGAATTGCTAATCGGGAACCCTGACCGCCGAGTCTCTGGTCAAAACTCCATTCATGAAGTGTAGTGCCTCGAACTTTACTTTTGTTATACTTAAAAGAAAACGCACAATATAAAGTTAAAACATACAAAACATGAGCACAACTTGTTGATAATGCATTGAAGCACTAGAAGCATACGGATGTTATCTTCCTGAAAACTATACGAACATATATATGCGTTCGGAGCAAGAATTTACGAAGGAAAATATAAAATATGTACGTGATGGAGGCGCAACAAGAAGAGTAACTGTCAAATTTAAGCACACCTAGAAATGGGATACTTTTTCGAACTGTACAAATGTGGTATCTGGTAGTAGACAAAATTTATTAGATCTGCGGAATTCAAATTGAACAAGCGTTGACATTTGTTATGCTACGGTAGTATCAAAGAGATTTCTACATTTGTTACGTAGCGAACGTTTCGAGGACGAAGGCACGGCTGCCAAGAGACAATTTAGTGGCAGTTCAGAAAGTGTTGATGTTATTTACTGTAAATCCAAAGAAACTCCTGAGACTTGAGCTGTTCTAATAAATCAATAGTCGGCAGCTTTTCAAAGAAGGAATCGTATGATATCGTTGATATCCAAAATATGTACACTTCAAATTTGTAAATCCAGCATAGAAGTGGTGTAAAATTTCATACAAATATTAGCTGTAAAGGTTAGTAACTGTATTGAAAAGTACTTGGCATTTTAAGCTGCATGACCTCTTATGTCTTACGTATTTACGTATTCCTCGAATGTAATAATTGTGTCATACCCATTGTTGCTTTATAAGTATTGTTATTGAAGTAAATGTGTGTATACTAACTTTGCACTAAAAATTAATTACTTACGGAGAATGTCGTATCAGAGTGCGGTGCAAATTTTGAGAACCACTGAATAAGCAGATGAAAGTACATTAAACTAAGGTACACAATGTAATTTAAATATTTAAAAACTGCTTTTTGCACAGAATTTTATTCAAATTCGGTCTTATCGCAATGACCTGTGCGAACTAAAGTTCATGGAAATTCATTCCCGTGACCATAAATCACTTTAAGAAATTAAATGTTTGAATTTTGTGAGGGATTATTATTAATTCTTGACGTATACTCCTAGTTTATTATTGGAAGTTAATCTATTTGATGTCATTTAAGTATCCTTATATCTAATGATCATACTTAGGAATTACCCTGTATAGTGTTTTGCTTCCAGCAGTTGCACATTATAAATATGGATGGTGTGAGTGCTTTTGAACTACGCTACATTATTATGCCAGGAACATTAAAAATATAGTCAACGCATTTTATTTTTATTTGTAGAAGATCTGAAGCCATAACAAAAGAAAAAGATCTGAAAGCAAACTTGTTTGGAGGTAATTTAGTTACAACAACTGTGTCCATCGCCGCATGTATTTTTACTTGCTTTTACGATAGAGGAAGTATTGGATTCACCCCAAAAATCGAAATTGAGTTTTCAACAGATCTTCACGTTTTGGAGTCCCCTGAATCCAAAAAACATATTCCTGTTCATTGGTGTGTCTGTCTGTCTGTCTGTCTGTGTGTCTGTGTGACTGTGAGTCTGTGAACAGAATATCTCAAAAACGAAAAGAGGTATGGCGTTCAAACTTCATATATAAGTTTTGTGTACTATCTAGATGCGACAGCAAGCTTTTGAAGAAAATCGCATAACCGGAAGTATATTGTTTACTCTTGTGATTTTTCAGTTTTTTTCAATTTTTTCAAAAACGGCTCTAACGATTTTCTCAAACTTTAAATTTTGATTACATTTTTAATGTGTATTGATATGAGCTATTATTAAATTTTTAATTCAGCTTAAAATTTTAGAGAGAATCGTACGACACTCATTAATGACCAATAGAAAAATTAGTTCACGAGCCGTATCCAAGACAACAACAAAATTTTTTGGAAATTTTTTGTAGGTAGACATTACTTCTTTTGAGGGTTTGTGTCGTTACGATTTTCTTACCGAATCTCTATTCGAGCATTAATTCATATCCGGAAATTGTTTTTCGTGCATTCAACAAGGTCCTAATTTGCTCTCGCGTCCCGCTCGGGCAAATTAATACGACGTTGTTGGAACGCACTCAAAAAAATTTCCGGAAAGAATTAATGCTCTTATGAGATTATATGTGAAAATTGTACGACACTCATTAATGACCAATAGAAAAATTAGTTCACGATCCGTAACCAAGACAACAACAAAATTTCTTGAACATTTTTTGTAGGTAGACCAACTGTCAAGGTTTGTGTCGTTACGTCCTAATTTGTCCTCGCGCCCCGCTCGGGCAAATTAATAAGACGTTGTTGAAACGCACTCAAAAAAAATTCCGGAAAGAATTAATGCTTGTATGAGATTCTATGTGAAAATTTGTCTCTTCTTCTAACGCTCTATTTTGTACGGTTGTGTAGAATTTGCAATTTTTGACAAATGATTAAAAATGAAAAATCAAGTTTTTGGCTAATTATAAGATCACTGTAAAAGGAAGTTGTCTGCGTGTATCACACCAGCTTTTTCTTCTACAAATGGTGTAACAAAAAAGCTCTCTCCTTTTCTACACTATAAAAGACAACAATTTATATCATCTTTAGTTATATAACACAGTTATGAAAATAAAAAATTCTTTATTTGCAACCATATATGTAATAATGTTATCACTGACTTAAAAAGTTGGACAATGAGCCATTACTAACTTTTATTTCCCACCGAGGGCAGGTAGATTAGCATGACAGCGGGTGGGAAGTAATACATTCCCGCCCGCTGCCATGGCAACAGATTTTAGCTGCACTATATTATTATTTGCTTAACGTCTGTTTCAGAGAACTGTCAAATCAATTTTTCGAATTATTGTTTAGAATAATGTGGTATGTAATATATTATTCCTGGCACGCACTAAAATATCAATTTGAGCAGTAAAACGTTGAGGACACTTAATTAATAACTTAAATGGCCCTAGATACTATAAGAAAAGGTTCGATCATATCGATTTTAGATCAACATTTGGCGACCATCTTACCTTATCGGTCAACGGTACTGTGGTTACACCAAGGCTGATATGTTTTCCGGAAACTTAAACAAAAGTACTGAATTACCTTTGACTAAATAAGACACTAAATGGGTTTTTGGCTAGCTGAGTAATAATACGTAACTTGTATAAGAAAAATGTGTTGAAAGAGCCCACGATAAGTTAGACTTTAATATCCTGAGAGACAGTCGGTTATTTAATTTAAATTTTATAGCAAAGGAGCAGTTATGTGCTTCATTTTTGTTTAATTGTTATTAAAGAGACTCAGAATACTAGTGCGCTCTCATTGGGTTGATTATAGAGCAAATTTTGTGTTTTAATGTGTCAAGTTCCGCCCAACCACAGCATAAAGGTTTGGCGCCCAACGTGGGGCTTTAAATTATTGATAACGTCAATCTGCATGAATATATAGAAGTTGCCAACTTTAACCTCTTAAAACATAAGTAAAAAGTCGTAAAGGAGCTTTCGATTAGTAGAAAACTTCTGCCAGTTTTCATTTAAATACACTTCCCGAGATTTCAGTGAAATTGTCAAAAACTAATTAGAACCCTCTTGCTAGGAAGGTGTAACTCAGCGAGAAGGGATTTAAGAGAAAAAGTTTTTACAGAAAACCGCTCATAATCTTTGGCAAGGGATCTCGCAACTATTTTGAAAACTTTATATAAGAACATTTTAAAAATGTGTCGAATAAATAAATGTATTAAGTAATGTTTAAATGATTTGATATCTTATACTTTTAATACATCGACGAAGTGGGCAAATTTATTAACTTTGAGTTAAACAAATATCTTTGCAGAGTAATAATTATTATACTGCACGCAACAGCAAAACGCGATTGCTTTATAATTATTTACAACATTTGTTCGATAGGTAAGCATTTATAGCCGAGCTGGTACATCACCGTCGAGCCCGTTAGGGCGAGACACGTGAACCAGCGAGGCCATAAACGTAAATACCGGCCGTGTATCGTATAAAATATTTTTGTATAGGTAGTGAACAGGAACAAGGATTATTTTGATTTTTTTTATTTAAAAATTTCTCCAAACCATTTGCTTTAAAAATACTGTGATTTTTGTCATACGTTTGGCAGTACTGATGTATTGTTGGTGAGGCTGTCTATATCAAATTTGAGGTTAGTATTTGTGTAAGTTTGTGTCAGACCTAACCTGCTAACCTCGAGTTTGACATCGACTGTAGTGCCAGCAACAATATACTTCAGTACTGCCAAACGTATAATACGAATCATAGGCATTGTTAAGTGGTACCGGACATCGTCAAGGGCGGTCGTTAAGTGCTACCGGCCTAGGCCATAAGAAGCTATCTACCGGCCCCGTTGCTAAGATGGTAGATAGTATCTACCAGACCAGTATACAAAAACAGTTCTTTATGGTACAAGTGTGTTATATTACAAATAATCGAAAAGTTGCTCGGTTGCATTATTTGTAATAACCACGGGTACCATACAAAATTCTATCCAACAACTCAATAACAACCAACAAGGCATACATTTTGCATTTACAGTTGTGAAAAGTAAAAGTAGCAAATTAATTGAGAGCTAAAGCATTGATAAGCCACGAGAGTGAATTAAGTACTTATAAGTTGCTTGTGGGTTGTTTATTATAAATACCACGTGTTACAGGCTAAATCGCTTTTTACGACAAGGCTCTAATTAGTAATAGCTTGATACAGCATAAAACTACATTACGACAAGGGCGCTAGTTTGTTACAACATAAACGGGATTTTACGACATGACACTAATTAGATAAATGACTAGCGCTTGAAATTATTCATATGGGAGAAGAATTACATAGGACAGCTGTCCCTGCCAGTAAAAAAAGGTGTGCTGGCGTCGCTCAGTGGAGCTGGAGGTAGTTCATTACGAGACTACAAAGTACAATGGCCTATTATAAGAAAATCCGATCTTGGATGCTAAGGGGCCAGCACATTCCCAATAGGATAATTACACAGGTGAGCCCACTGAGGAAAGTGGAAGCAAATGCCTACACCTTCCAACTTCAATTTTGGCAGTGTTTGGTCAAAGAGCCACGTACAACAAGTGTTAAACTTACCTTACGGGAATACTTGGCAAGGATCCCAAACGGGAAACCGAAACTACATGATGCAAAATAAGCCTATACTGAGATTTACACGAAATAATCCGCTAAACGGCATGAATCGAAGTTTCCCACTATGCAATAACCGGCAATTCAAAGTTTCCAGCGGCATCCACAGACGCTTAACAAAAACCCCAAAACCGACTGTCAACAACTAACACGTGTAGTTCAAACACAGAATGCGGGAAAAGCTACTTTTACTCGAAACACCAATAATTGCGATTTCTAATCGACGGGACTTCAAATATCGGACCATTTAAACATGCGGTACGAACACACACAAGTAACAACCGTTAATTACAACACAAACCACCGCAACACCCCCAGAGGTGCCTAAAGGCCCCCCGCCGGGGTGAACGGACAGCTCCAAAACACTTGTTGTCTATTTCCTGCGAGAAGCCCAAAGGTTGCACACATGTTATCAACGTCTCGCCTGCGCAGACAGGGCTAGGAAAAACGTTCGTTCTCTCTCATTCTTACGCACACAACGACTCTTACTTAGCGAAATCATTCTTGATGAACGGCTGAAACAGGTGTCCGTCTGTCTTGATTACACTCACAGCAACCGATTCCTTCTAGAGTTGTAAAACGGAATGTGTGCCCCTTAAGCAGGTGAACACAGGCACATGCATCGAAATGCTTCTTTACAGGCTGGATTTTAAATTTGCAATTGCGAAAATACAACAAATTAGACCTAGGATCATAAAAATTAAAAATATCTTCACACACTTTCTTAAAGGTAACGTGTGGTATTATGTAAACAAGCTAATAACATCCTACGGTGACAAGATCAACGTGGATTATAATGTAAACCAGCTAGTAAGGGCTCAGTTTACTTATTCAAAACAAACTAGTAAATCACCATATTACTGGTGGGTGCTGGATAAATTCATTTTGTACCTATTCTATTAGCTGTTATATATTTAGAAGGATGTATAGAGTAAAATCTTAAAATACATTTCTTTCAAAAATAAATCATGCTTTACTAATCCATCTAATAAGATATACATAAAAGTGGCATTACGTATTGCGTTGTAAAGCTAGAGCATTGGCTCATCTTTTAAGTGATTACAACTTTCTGCCAAATAGGTAAAGTGCAAGTCTCCCTAATAAAATACTTCAATTGAAAATTTAAATGTATCAAATGTAGAAAAAACTGGGAGGTCTTCACAATGTGTCTCGTACAAAACTCCACATTGAAACACACGAAGGCATAGGTACACTAAATTGCTTGCAAGTGAAAAGCCAACCCGAATAGACGAAAATAGTCATATGAATAGACCACGAAGGCTTTGTGAAAGTCCGGAGATGCCCGAAATTGATAATCAGCTCATTGAAAATTTAATTATGTCCCACGAAGCACGTTGTCATCTCTAATCTGATAATATCTAGAGCACAAGGATAGCACAAACGCAAATCCACAAAGCTCTACTTACAGGCCCGTCCACATTTGTAATGGGGCCAGTTTTTATTAGCGGGAATTAAAAGCACCCGGCTACATCTGGGTGCTATCAACTGGTGATTCAGCAGAATTGAGAACGCATATGGTTAGTCTGATAATCTGCAAAATGCTTTATCGTTTAACGAACGCGTTTCCAGTTTAATGAATCAGAAATTTAAAAATTACGGCGCTGATTTATCTTCGACCACCATGTAACACGACGTTCAGATTTTGGATGTATGGGGCGATTATTGAAATTAATGCAGCTTTTGTAGGGAATTGAACTAAGGAATCATATTCGACATAGACATTTTCTAGATAGTCGATAAATATAAAGTGGGAAAACGTCAAATCTGTATTATGAGATTTATTATGGGTTCACATAAAAGGTTTCCTCGGATTCTACGAATGCAGAACTGCGAGGTGCAATAAATTGTTTTGTCATAATAGATTGAAAATAAAATAAAGCAACAGATAACGCTTGCTCGGTATTTCGGTCAACTTAAATATCACATGACACATAAAAATTTCCTGTTGAGTAACTATTAGTTCAAATGATATTAGAAACTTCAGAATTATTGGATAAACGTAGACACTCGCTCAGTTTGTGGGAAAGGTATAACGAGCTTTACTACTGCAAATGCACTTTAGTATGCAATTTCTTTAAAATCTTACTCGCTTCTAAGACACTAAAGCATAATCAACAGATTAACAAGAGTACGATAATATTACTCTGAAGTATCATTATCTTTTAAATTCATAATCAAGCAAGAGCCAGATTCATATAAAGAAGAAATATACTACGCTCCGAATTGTTGTACCATAATTCGATTTCCCCATTTTCTCTAGTTAAAACTTATCACTTTTCGATTTCGTGTAAAAAAATGTTGGTTCGGATCTCCAGAAAAAAAGGATTCAATTATTTAGAGGCAGAGCATTACGGAAGAAAATTAGATCCATCCATCAGAGTGTTGCCTTTGACCCTTCAACCCATCCATTGCAAGATGTATCATTCTATTAGGGTTTGGCGTTTTCCAGAGATTTAACATATAGAAGATCTCTGACATATCTAAATGTACAATTTTAGAAGACTGCATTATATTGAATATACCTTAAGGCAATGCAACGCGAACAGGTTTCTACATTAAGAATAGAAATAGGAATGCCTGTAACATCCACATTAAATAGATCGATTGATGTCTGGTACAAATAAAAAAATGGAACTTCAAAGTGTTTACATTTTTAATATAAAAGGTAATTCGTAAGTATAGTTATTATGGTTATTAAATGGGTGTATACTGCACCAAAAATTAATATAGTTTAATTTAATTTAATTTATAGAAAAAATCGCAATGGGTCTGGTGCAGACTTTGAGAACTACTAACACATTAACCTAATGCACTAAATGTGATTGAAATACACAAACAAGTTTTTTTGCTCCCGCAGCTTATCTAAATTCGGTCTTATCGCAACCACCTGTGCGAACTTAAGTTCATAGAAATGTATACCAGTCACCGTTAATATTTTAATTTGTCCTGAGATTATTATTAATTTTTGACGTATAGTTTCTATACAAAGTTATTCTGCTGCATGTCCTACCCTTAAATTTAATCACCATACTCATGAATCACCCTGTATATTCATCTATACTCGCCATAATTACTTATAAATTCAAAGCATGGACGAGGGATGTCTTGTTTCACAGCAAATATATTATATTTCAATTTGGAACCAGAATCTTGTTTATTCGCCGTCGATAGCGGGCGTAAAATACCTTTGATGGCCCTAGGGCCTATAAAGTTGCTAAAAAATATAAAAATCACCAACAATGTAGTATAGAAACCGTAGTATTCCAAAAATTAATAGCACCAGTGCAACGATGGCGCAGTATTCTGTACCCAAAATATTGAATCTTTAAATTTTGCACAATTTGAGAACCAAAATAAAAGAAAACGTATGTACCACGTGCCTAATCACGGCTATAGCTTTCGGGAAATTTAAAGTTTTGCTTCGAGTCGCGCTTTAAATATTTTCTCGTACTATGCCCTTAATACATAAATAACTATTACTTTGCCGCAAATATGAGGCGCATGAAAATTTATTTATATTAATGTTCGACAAGTATGGTATGCCCATTGTTTAAGAGAAAATGACAAGATGTTACGATATATTATACAGTGTGTCCCAGGATTGATGTTACAAGAAGTGCGATGGACTAAAAATGTTTGAATTGGGATTAAGCCCTGCTTGGTTTGAAGATAATTTTACGAATATTTTCAGTTTTTGAAAAACAAGTCGGCTGTGACAGTAAATCGAAAATTATTTTCTTCTCAGAGAAATTGCCCTTTTTGTTCATGATACTGCAAAATTACCAAGAAAAGTTATTTAGAATGAGAAATTATGGCGCATTACAAACTTTCAGGAAGATATACCTACTTAGATTAAACCATCGATATAATAAATACATTTTGTTTAATTTAAAAAAAATGCGGTTTAATCGAATTAGGTAGATCTTCTTGAAATTTTGTATAGGGCCATAATTTCAGTTTACCTGAAAAGAAAATAGTTTTCGCTTTACTGCCAACTTGTTTTTGAAAAACTGAAGATATTCTTAAAATTCTCTTCAGTTCAAGCATCCATATATTATTTACCTTACTTGGGAGTGTTAAGGTATGGATCTGATTTACATTGTTCAGAAGTCTTGCTGCCTCTTGTTTATTTTTATCTTTCTTCTACACCTTATTCTATTCGATTGCGTGAAATTACGATCCTATCTCCTTTATTTCCCATACTTTCTCTTCTCTTCCTCCATGGTGTTCAGTCTGGTTTGCAGCGGTTTACCATTTTGACGGTTTTGATTTTTAAAATTTTCTACCGTCCATAACAGGATTCATTACCAGCTTAAATTATTCTAACTGATATAAGTTATTTTGCTAAACTTGAATAAATTATAAAAGCGGCTAAATTATTTCCCACAGTTTTAGTGCCAGTTAATTTTAATAAAACCATTTATCAAGCATAGATATTTGAGAGTACTTTTGTGTATAGAGGTTCAATATCTTGCCATATCATGCTCCGTCGAACCACGCAGAGTAGATGAGCTGCAACGTAAAGCAGAACAAAAACGAAGGCAATAATACACAAGGAAAATCATAATTCAAATAAATGTTTAACATATTAATTAAGATAATAAATTCCGTGCACACCAATGAAACATGGGACCATATAAGCAAAAGGTCTGAGTCGATAGTGTACAGTACCGATCGAGCGAAGTAACAAAGGCCCTGAATGAAAAGTTTCAATTAGCACTCAAACAAAGCTACCGGTGGGTAACAAGTAGTTATTCAAAGTGGCTAATGGTGCTATAAATATAAGGTTCAATCAGGAACCGACTGATGGTTGCGTTGTCTATAAAAAGGATAACACTACTTTCTCCAAAGGGCATAATCCCCTACACCAGGAATTTACCTTATAAGCGCGACGTGTGTGGCTAGGTGTCCTGAAGATTAGAAAGATCTGACCTTGGTGGTTACCCTGCGTGCTGGGGAAAACCTGGCCGGGTGTCGAATGCTTCGTCCAGCAAACCTTTAAGTCATGCAGACATCACGAAACGGTAACATACAGTTACAAACAAATCAACCAGATAACGAGTATAAAATGGGAAAAGAATTGAAAAAGGAAACAGAGCAAAAGAGAAGGAAAACGAGAACGCCTGAAAATAAATTTGGTTGAGTTGTAGCCCACATGGAAATACGTATAAAATATCATCCTACCGATTCAACAACTGCCACTGTGGCTATGGTTTCGTCACAGAAGCAAAAGGATCTTGATTTTTGAAAAGAGAATATTGTCCGAAAAACTAAACCCCATCTCTCTCTCGCAAGCGGGTTTATGGAGGAAAATAGCACATTGCTGGAAAATCAAATGCTAATAAAACTATGTAGGTGACCCGGAATGCATGATGGCGTTGTTGAATCTTCAGCGAAATCGAACAAAAATTTATGAATCGGCGCCTTCAGTTCTTTACAAGATCTATTTTTTTCTATAGCAAATGTTAAAGTGTGCTTTAATGGACTCAAAACAGCAACTGAAAATAAAGTAGCAATTTAACATCAAGGGTAGATAAAGTAATTTAATTTTCTAACTTTTATGTAAACTAAATATGATAATCCTAAAATGGCTTTAAAATAAAATAGTAGTTCTTATATACGTTAAGTATGTTGTCCTTTAATTGTATTCCCAGAAGAAACATTGTACGGTAAGTTTAAATTAACTAGAGATGTTTGCACTAGGTTTGCTTTCAGTTTATCGTAATCTGCATAACCCAGGTGTGCCCACATTGCTTTCTAATTTTGTTACGCTTCAGATTATATATTTCTCGATAACTGTAACAAAGAGTGGAGTGTTATTTTAAGTTGTTGAACATAATCGTTTTCCTTTAAAAATTACATAAAAATCTCAAACGTCGATAAATATGAGAACCGACTAATTTGCCTGCATAACCCAAATACTGGTTTTTAAATAGGTTATCGCACCTAATCTTGTAGTTTGTTTTTAATTCTGATTTACGGTGAATAAAATGTCTATTTTTGTAAAAGCTCTAAATAAATATCAGTACGTAATAAAACGTCAAAAATAAGCTTCTGTTAGAATAGCAATATGTTTAAAACTATAAAAGTTCTTTGAAAATAATAATATTCTGGTAAACTTCTCTGAATTGACCTATTTGTATTAATTTTAAATTGTAACATTTTTCTTTTAATTTTAATGTGGATCTTCAGAATTCTTTAAATAAAAATAAAAGAATATTTTATAAAAGAGTTTTGACGGTGCAAATTTAACAGTCACGAATTATATTATAATGTTGAATATCTATATTTGATTTTTTTCTAGAATTGGTTACAGGTGAAAGCAAATTTACCTAACACCCCGTAGTTATAAAGCTATAATTGATTGATTTTAGCCCTCAAAGTGCTTCATCGCCCACTAGTGAGGTAAAACCCATAATTCACTAGTGATATAAAATCCATAAACAACCCCTTACTGTATTATTGGTAACACTCTCACTATGTCAAATTCTAAATTAACAGGTTAAGTTTTTCGTCAGCTTATGTCAAATAACAAACAAAACCTACTAACGTCGAATTTGACATAGACAGTCAGCGCCACCAACAATAATGCACTTCAATACTGGCAAAACGTAGAACACGAATCACAGGCGACTGTGACTATACATCTATCTACGACAGCGTGTAAAACTGACTATTATCTGGCAGTTTTAAATTTATAAAACGACTGTTCAATAACATGATTTCACAAGCCACGTGGTCAGCATAGCAGGGTAGTTTGAAATTGTATCCACACAAAATTACAATGAGTTGATGCTGTGCTGAAGTTTTTCTTATCAAGACAGGCCTGTTATTTAAAACAATTTTTTATATTTATCGTGTTTTCTTGATTCTATCGTAGATAATATATTGTACGATACATATCCGTAAAGCATCTTTAGTCACTCGAGGGACTTAAAACGCTCGCGCTTCAACTCTGTCCCGCTCATGAGTAATGAATAGCTTTACACACTTTTATCGTAAGTGACAATTATTTGATCTCTAGATACTTAGCCGATTCTCAATTAATATATCACTTTGACTTGTCACAGCTGTCAATACAAAATGTATATTCTTTAGATATTTATTGCATTGTGTGGCATGCGTGTGTTATTATAACTAATTCGCTCAAGAAAGACCTCACCTATTACCTCTTGGATTATTTGTAATATAACACACTTGTGCAGTATGTAACTATTTAGGACGGGAGACATTCTTGCTCGCGGTGGTCAAAAATAAGTTGTACTTCAAAGATACCGTAATAAATATGAATAATTGTCTTTCGGGATGAATTAGCGTGCTGCGGGCATGAATAAGTTCTTCTCAGCTACAGGAGAATTTGGTCAGTTCCCAGTTATAGGTAAATCTAAAACGCTTATATTATTTTAGAAACCCACATAACTGCATTTCGCTTTATAAGTAACGAACATTAAATTTGAGAACGGTTAAATTAAGAAAACACAAATACATTATTACTGGTCCCAGCTGAGGTGCCCTGAACGTCATAAATTAACTTAAACCAAATGAAAATACAAACAAGAAACGACCCTGGTAGTAGGAGCATAACAATTTGATAAAGGAACTTATCGTGTTCCCAACAGGAATGCAATCAAAACGTTAGTGCGCGTAAGGCTATACCTTTGAAAATATGACGCAACATATTCGTACCGGAATATTTCATAATATGCATTATTTAAATAAGAGGTACATTAAACTTGAACTTGAACTGAATGCAGCAGTTTGGTTGGCGGCGTTAATATAAAATAAGTAAGACAATTCGGGTTGAGGCAAAACTTATCGGAAGTCAACCGCAGTAAATCAGCGGGCCGAAGAGATGTCTTTCCCTAGAAATATATGGGTTACGCTGGTTTATAGCACCGATATACTGGAGGGCTGTGGATGATATGGAACGGTAGAAGCTTCGATATCCGATCAAACGTTTAAAGTGGAAGTTTGAGACACTGCGGCAATGCCATACTAAAAAATTAAGATATATAGACTATGCCTTAGGAATGTCACGTCTGACGACAAATCTAAATCGTTTCGAACACCAAAAATTCTTCCCGCGTTGCCGGTGGACAACTCACCCTGCTGGCAACAACCTTGCGCGGTCCTATTCTGCTAGCATAAAACGCAGTGGCAAAAGGTATTTTTTAAAGTGACCTAACAAATTATAATGCTTTGGATATTAATATGAAATTATACAGTGAGAATAATGGAAGACTGTACATGGCTGAATTATGCAACATTAGACATAGAGATGTTACCATGGTGTTTTTAAACAAAATAACAACACAATGACTATAGAAACTAATTGAAACTGGATTACTTCATTGTAATTTCAAAACCGACAATTGTTACTAGCATGGGTAAATTTATTAATGCTAAAATAAAGTTATCAATGTATAGTCTTACATTGTTCACACTGTATATCCTTAATTATTTACCAAAAATTAAATAAGAAAGCATTTGAGTGGTTGCCAAAATTAGCTTTGTAATTAGAATGAACTTGTCCTTATAGGTTTTTAATCAAACGGAAAATTACTTTAAATATTTCATTTGTATTTAGAAACACAATATTTTTATTTTTGTTCTTGAGGACTTTGGATTTCTATGCTTTACGTCTAATTCCCCAACCTTTTCACTTTTTTATGTTGAAATCTACCTTCGGCGAGGCTTCTGTATTCTGAACATTATTTGTTACGCATGTTCATGTAAATAATTGTCTCTAAATTAGTCGGAATCTAACTCAAATCAGCTTGGCGACGGCCTAAAATCGCAAGTGCCTATAAGTTTCAGAATTGGAGTGATTCCATATGTACTCGTATTCCCAATTTGATAAAAAGGTTTTTGTTTTTAAGTACTTATGCTGAATTTATTTCTTCTGTGTTTTATGACGAGGTTACCAGTTTTCCAGCAATGATTTGTTTAAATTATTAAAACTTGTTTTATCACGTAATTGTGTATCAAAATTGCCACAAATTTAGTATAAGACACTGTTTATCTGATCCCCTTTTCCAAATATCCACAATGATTACTTCTGCCGGTTCTATTTTTAACAACTAAATTTAGGTTGACCGTAAATCAAAGCTGTGATTTATTGCAAGCTTTATTTGTACAAAGCTGCATTTCAATGCCCATTGAGGGAAGAATTTTCTCTAGTCAAGTTCAGGAACTAGTAAACGCTAGTAGTAAAGATCAACAGCTTCCGACTGCTTTAGAAGCTGTCAGTTCGAATTCGTTAGTTACAATCCTATATGGAATAGAAGCATTTTCCAGCGGCTATTTCATCTCTTAAAAGCACTTTTAAGGGTCGTTAACGGTTTGTTGATTTAATCAATGTAATCGCTAAAAGAGTGTGGTTTCGCGAGCAACCAACCGCGTACTGATTTTATTTCCGTTTGATATTTTGCTTATATATCTTATTTTATCAATTTTAGTTGCATGTGGGTGTGGGGCTTATAATTTGGTTTAATAAAATAAATGTAAGTATAGCGCCTGCATGGACTATCACTTTACGCACAAGCTATTTGATGGCATGATTTTCACTTCCGGAAAATGTTTTTTTCACACACGTTTCAAATTTGTTATGTATTTACATGATTTTTTTTTATATATTACCTAATATTAAGTTGCATTAGTAAAAGTTTAGTTACAAACCATTTTGAAATTGCCACGATGAAAAAGTGATGTACTTTCTCTGAATGTTTTTTTGTGGCATGTTCATGGTATTTTAGGTACTTCGCCAGGCTAAAAAAATTAAAATATTAACATTTGGAACAAATCGATTTCCGTTTTCACTGAAAGTATTAAATTAAAAACTAAAAATGAGGCTTACCTTTTTTTATAGCAGCTTAAGATTAACCAATTCAAATTTATTGTTCGAAGAAGATCGAGTCGACTGCGCCGTTTCTCCTTAAATGAGTCATGTTCTGCGGCTGAGAGTTCCGGAATATTCGCATCAGTGTGTATTTTTAAACAATCTTTTAGTAGATCGAAAAATTATGTTGTCCTACTTATACAAATTCACAATTTTAAAAATGGTACTGTAAGTAGCCAACTATGCCAAGTTAAACTTTAACCATCAGGGGCTTCTAAAATAATTAAAGAAGCAATACTGAAATAGTTGTCTTGATATAGACCTATCAAATCAATACAAATAACAGCTTAATAAAGCCATTCCAAAATATTTAAATAGCTTTTAAAATGTAAGTAATTTTTATTACAGTTCAATGTCAAAGATATTATTATTTGTAGTTTCAAGCACATCCATTATTTCTTTTAGTAACTGTAATTGAAGTTGTTGTTATAACTTTACCGAACATTATTCCATATGGCCTTGAAGTCTTTCGTGAAAATCAAAAAAAATTTTCAAGGATCAAGGACTTTATTGACTTGACTATCAAAATAAATATACTGCAGTCTAACTAGAACGTTCAAGAGAGCTTTTCACACCTACCAAAATACAGAAACGTATCGGAACAACTGCGTCACCAGATAGCTTGCAATAAAGAGTTTGGGAAGTTTTCATTTGATACATCCTGAGTTCTGAAAGGGTATTGCAAGAGAGTAACAATATGATACTAGTTAATGAAGCGAATTCAAATATTGGAATAAGTTCGTAGGTTTCCGGGAACAAAGAAGCTAACCGTATTGTTTAAGAGCTTCCTTAATTAAGCTCAAAGCCACTTCTCCCTCACCAGAAATAAAAGCTTTCAGGTTCATTTCAGCTGGGTTTGGTTCGCGGAACAGTCTGCAAGATACAAAAAATTGCACCCCTTGTGTGCTAAGTTACCGATTAAACATTAAACCCCCCAAAAATTTTTATGAGAAACGTTTAAATATGCTGTGTACACTGTTAGAATACAACAAAAGGTTAATTGCTCACATCAATGCGATCTTTTTAAGAGAGACATTGTATATTTCTTGTTAACGTTTTTTTGTAACCAATTAATTTGATTATATATACGTAACTAACTAAAAAACTAAATTTATGTACGTAATCAACTACAGTGTAATCGCTATGTGACATACAAAGACTTTTTTTAATAGTAAGATATTAAGAATTCGTTTTCACTTATTGTTGTAGTAGATGACTAATGGTGGAGGAGCGGAATCGTACAATTGAGACAACATTAATTTATATTTATTAAAGCTGCTACAGTGTAATTCCTTTTACCATTTTTGAAATAATCCATTTTAAAATATAGAAGTTCTAAATCATAGTAATTCAGAAAAGCTAAAATAAAAAATCTGAATATAAAGTTAAACATTGCCTTTTAGGTCCTAATCCTAAGCCCTGAGCAAAGATGATTATGTTGCTATATCCTTTTTGCAGTTTTGAAAAAGTTTTACAATTTATTGCAGTTCTATAAATTTTACTCAACACTAAAGAAAATCTTATTAGCCTGTCAGTTACAACGGTAAAGATCATTTACAGGCGCCGAAGAGATATGCTGAAATCTCTGAAATTTCACCTACGCAGATGACTTTTCCGGCTTCCTGCAAGGAGAAGATCATTCGACCCAGTGTTATACAACCCCATTTTCGAATCTCCTTATCCGGCAAGAAACGACCCTTTCTTGCATTCATCGAATCAGATTTCGAAAATTAACATAACTGTCCACTTAGAGCTTCTCCGAGATTACGGAGGCAGAGGTTTAGAATAACGAACGGAATATAATTTATCTGCAGTCTTCAGTCTTCATAGACTTCGTGACTAATTAATTAGGGCAAGTTAGCGCGACTTGAGTGATGAATTTTAATTTACATCCCCAGCAATGGAGATGAAACATATTTTTTGGCACTTACTGTCGGTTAGACTAGAGGCGGTTTGGTGCTTTGCCAAGTTTTAAAGCACGTGCTGACATGTTTATGATTTATTCTGAGGGGCTTTCTCAAATGCTTAAAATTACACAGACGTGCTTCTTGAGGTATTGCTTGTTAGATTTCATTATAAGCGCAAAAAGAATGTCGAGATTGTGACTAAAAAACTAATGGTGTCTTGGTTGTAAGTTTTTAGTACAATACACTGCTTCTAAAACTTTTACGTATTTTATACTGGCAAATAAGAAGTCGCTTCGAAATATTTAAACTTCAGAAATATGCATATAAGAAAATTTTAAAAAATGTGTAAATATCTTTGTGTCTAATATATTAGGGAAGGATGTTCTTGCTAGACATATGCAGTGAATATTCTACAAAGCCACTTTGAAATTAAAGGCTACAGGGAAATCCGTCACAACTGAAGCTATTAACACGTTTTATATGCGATTTAGAAATATATATCTCTATATGAAAACAATATTAATCTCTGAAAACAATATTACTACATACACAATCAAGGATGGAAGTACAGTTCCTTTAAAAACGTTCTTTGCAAAATATGTCAACCAACTACGTAGTACCATACTACATAAATACACAAAGCAATCCTCATTATACTTTACCAAAAACTAAAAAACAAATTCGACTCTACCAATCGAAGCAGAAGTTTATTTTCACTCAGGATTTGGATCAAATGGTCATCTCTAAAGCTTCCAAATCCTACCGAAGCAAACATGCCACTAGTTTTTCATATTTATCGATCTTTTAGTTATCGTAATCTGTTAAAACGGTGCTTTCAGTGTGGTATGGCCGTTATCATATTGTGTTATATATACATATATCAAAATTAGGCAAATGATTTTTTGCTTAAACACTCACAACTCAGAACAGATTATGTGCCCCATTCTAACTTGTTTACGTTAGTTACAACCGTTGATCTTCTTTTCACTTTAACTGTTGGCGTTATATCTACGGTCGACATAGTTTCCTGTGAACTAGGCACTTAGTATATGCTTAAGCAAATGATCATTTGCCTTAGTTTGCTTGATGTCCACGACATATTTTTGTTCGACCCATATGTGCTACGACTTCGGCTAAACAGAATTCACAAAGAAAATGAGAACTAATTAATGCGAAGACTCGACGGAGGAAATCGGCCTGAAGTTGAACCAGCGATTTATCTGGTTCAGCGGTCAAGTATGCATTCCATTACGCCATACTGACAGCGTGGTTATGTACCGCTTAACGGCTATTACCGGTAACGAAAATACAATATATTTACAATTTTGAGTTAATAGCGACTGATTGAGCGATTGTGGTAAAAATTGTAAATTGGTAAAGTCAAAAGTAATCCGAAGCCTATGCCGCATTAAAAATGTAAGGCTGCTGCACAGTAGACTATTACCACAGAAATAATAAGGGTTTGTGTAAACGGAGAGTGTGGTCCCATTCAGTAAGACAGTAATAAACCCTCCTTATTATGGAATGAAATGTCCTTGTGCTCGTAGTTTTAAAAACACAACCAATAGGCATACTAAGTAATTGTTTTCTGTGATAATATCCATATTAAAAGTAATGGGAAGTTTGTTTATCAGAACCCGAAAATAGTTAACCGTTGAATGAAGCCTTGGTCCTTTTACCGGTTTAACACGGCACGTAGTCTTGTGCATTATTTTAGAGGTACTATAGCTCAGGTTTTACCCTTGCAGAAATGAGGCCTATTGTGGATCCAACAAACACAGGATAAACACCCTAAAATTAAATTCGCTTTCTTTTTTGGAATTTTCAATTTTTAAAGTTTTAAAACTTTGACTTGCGATGGAAATTCTGAGATCGCGAAAAAATCACCTTTCGAGATTTCTCCAGATCTTCACGTTTCAGGGTCTCTAGATGACGAAAAACAGGTTTTCTGAATTCTGTTAGTCAGTCTGTCTGTTGACGGTATATATATATATATATATTTGTGTGTGTGTGTGTGTGTGTGTGTGTGTGTGTGTGTGTGTGTGTGTGTGTGTGTGTGTGTGTGTGTTTAAAACCATATTTTGCATACACGTTATATATCTATGTGACATGAAACCGAGAAAATTTCAGATAAATATCTACAAGGTGAGCACCACCTTAAAAATAAAATTTTGTTTATTTTTTATTTAACTTAGCAATAAATACAAGTAATAATTTGTACATAGCGCAGGCTTTATTCTTACCAAAAAGAGGCCCCAATAAATACAGAATAAATGTACGATACAAAAAGGGGCAACAAATTAATGCGTTACTTAATACAGCTGCAACGCAGAGATTTGAAGAGGCGGTACTCCGTAGCTCAGGTAGAAATAGCCCGTTCCCTTGCAATATCACACAAAACGTTGAGGCTACATACGCGATTCGCCTGCCGATCAAATTCGACCACCGGTAACGTTTTTTTTTTTAATTTGAAAATTTATTTAATTTATTAGAAACGTGAAGATACCTTTACTCCTAATTTAATTGGATTTTTAAAATTATTTAGTGTCACAATGTCGACGAGGGAAGTTCTGGGTAAAGCCTTTTACAGATTTTTTATTAATGTAAATTAATACGTATAAACTAATTGGAGCAACTTGGGCTGTAGTAGTTAAAATAATTAGAAAGGGTTTTTACAAATTCATATTGAATAAACGCTGAAGGATATGTGGAATTTCAATGATTTTATAATTTAAATTTATTACCAATAAATGGCCCGTTTTATCTTCAACAAATGTGCTTGATCAAGCCTCCCCAAAAAATCAGTCTTATAAAAATGGAACACCGTTTCTAGTCAGTGTTTTAAATCAACCATTAAGTCCACATTTTTGAAGATCAGTAAAAGTGTAGAATATTTTGAGTTGTCCAGACGCCACTTGAGTTTTTTAAAATCACATGATTGCACCTCTACTAAAACAAGTCAACGTTGTAGTAATTGCAGGTTTTTTATCATAGTTACGATAAGACAAAATGCGAAGAGTTGGTTAGTTCAATACTGCCAATACTGGGATAAGAGCATCATTAATATATTTGTGTGCTTACTTAACTCGTGCTACGTACTCGTTTGTAACTTACATACACGTATATTAACGATGCTCTTATCCCACTTACCTAATAAATAACTAATAATTAATACTCTATAACAACGCCGGTGAAGATAAAATAATTAACAGATTGACAGCAACAACACAATCAGAACAAAGAAACGAACGCCGTAGCACACTTTTAAAACGCTGACTATACAGGGTATTTAAAAAATTCGTTTGCATATTTACCCACTTACAGATCTTATCAATCCAAATAAAAACATCTGGTGTGATACACGCACACAACTTCCTTTTACAGTGATCTTATAATTAGCCAAAAATTTGATTTTAAATTTTTAAGCATTTGTCAAAAATTTTCTAAATTAAAAATTTTACAAAAACGGTACAAAATAGAGTGTTAGTTCAACAAACAAATTAAGCTGAATTCAAAAATGTAATAATATACCGGGTGTTCTATTTAAAATAAGAGTTAATAAAAAAAATAGAAGAAAACAAAGGAAACCCATTTTAGAAGTATTCAACTGGAAAATCACCTATTTCACATCAATACACATTAAAAATGTAATAAAACATAGTACATAGTACACAAAACTTATATATGAAGTTTCAACGCCATACCTCTTTCCGTTTTTGAGATATTCTGTTCACAGGCAGACACACAGACCCACAGACAGACAGACACACAGACAGACCAATGAAAAAATATGTTTTTGGGATCAGGGGACTCTAAAACGCGAATATCTGTTGAACACTCAATTTCGAATTTTTGGGGTGAATCCAATACTTTCTTTATTGTAAAAGGAAGTAAAAAGTCCTAATAACTATGGGTCCGGAAAAGCTTCATTACCGAGATACAGGGTGTTAAATTTTTTAAAACTTTTTTTATCGTTTACTAATGCCGCTTTGGGCGATTTTAATGAAATTTTTATAGTTCCTTTATAACTTTATTAAGTATCCTTTGGACATAGGCGTGCCAAAGGCGTGCCCTGCCCCATGGGGTTCATTCACAAAAAAAATAACACCCAATAGATTTTCTGCAATTTTCATATATTTTTTTGACAGCAGCTAAAAATTCAACTTTTTTGTTTTTCGAATTTTTTCGTTACTCGCTTCGTTTTGAAGAAAAAATAAAACCCATATTTTTGCACGCCTCTGAACCTATTAAGACAAAAACTAAAATGATCCATTATTTCAAAAACCCATTAGCCGATTTTAGTGAAACTTTAATTTATTTATTTATTCCGTACTCAGCCAACAACCGTTAGGCCAATTATAGGCGTGGCTGTACATTTATGGGGACTTCCAACCCCACTAACGACGGTCATGATGTTATTATGACATCCGGGACCAACTATTTCCGTGGCAGCCGTACCACGAGGCGCCGAGCGAAGCAGCCGTGGCTCTCCCATCCAAGTTCTGCCCAGAGAGAGCGTTGCTTAACTCTACTGATCGAACGTGGACGCTTGTTCAAGCTACACCACCCGTTTTTTTTATTCTATTAAGGATCATGTTTTGGTGTACTTAGATTTAAATTATTTATTCCAGGAGCGGTCGGGATTTTTTTTTAACTTTAACACTCGGAAACGAAGGTTTTCCAGACCCATGTTTATTAAGACTTTTTTACTTGTATTGATGCGATGTATAAGTGGGTAAAGTATCCGAACGTATTTTTTAAACACCCTGTATACGAGTATATGAAAAGTACTGGCTTTATGGATAAGTGACGTCAGATGCGCAGATTGGACATTGGCGTATCGTATCCTGACAGCATATATCCTATATTTAATTATTATTTGAGGCAAAATGTTGATTTGAGGTTGCTTCGTATACAATTTTATCATTTATTTCATATACAGTGAAAATTCATGAACTGCGAACACAAGTAAATCAAGGCGAATTTACGATTGCCTAAAAATACGCCAAGACCGATGGACAGTCGGTCTAAGGTGCTCTGATATTAATCCACGGGTCGTCTGCGTTGATTGTTTAAGTAATTGTTCAACGCAGACGCCTAGTGTAATTTTTTTAAATTAATTATTATATCACAAATAGAATGTATGAGATACTGTTATTCTGTGATTAATTCAGGTGATAAATTCAGAGGTGAAAAACAGGATTTTAGAGATTAACAGTACAGTAAAAGAAGGTAGTTCTTAAAGTAAAACGCATTCTGAATAAAGAAATAATTTGTTCCGAACAAACTAACTCAGTAAAAAAAAGATGCAAACAAAAATAAAACTATTTTTATTTCAAACAACAAAATTCAAGAAGTTTAAATTAGCTCTTGTTTAAAGAGCCTGCCTTCTTGCGCTAAACAATATCCTAAGCGATCATAGAAACGTATTAGTGCTAGTACTCTGAACAACCCTTTTAATTTTTAAACGCAGTTCTTCAAATCGTTAGTTATAGTGAAAACGACTTTTCAGAGGAAGTTTTAGGCATATCTGTCACAGTTTCACAAAATTCCATACTTATGAAATGGCCAACGGGA
>CALNHX010010845.1:0-36863 GCA_940337035.1 Agriotes lineatus | reverse complement strand
TGCTTATTGTAAAATATCCGTATCGGCAAATTCCAAACAGTACAACCATTAAAAGTCTGATTTATTTTAAGTTTAAGACTACAGGCACGTTATTAAATAATTGTAGGTGTAATAATGAGGTTCAGAACTTACACGAAAACAAGAAAAACGACAATAAATTCAATCTTTTGACGGCAGTGACTGGATGATCGCCCCGCACGCATTTGCGTTGGCACTGGCTTGTTTCAATAATTCCATGGCATAACTGATTTTTGTAAAAATGCTAGTTTGATTTTTTGCATTTCTTCGGTTCTGGAAAATGAAAAATTGTTAGCAATAGTATGAATAGATGCAGTATTTTTTTCTCTACAAAAAATGTATTTACACTTTAGCTCTAAAATAATTAGGGGAGCAAATAATTGAACATTAAGAATTTACTATGCAAATTCCTATGGTGCGTCGCGCAAGTCAGCACCCGGTATATAATTCTTCTGTACGTGTGTATGTCACTGAACTCCTCCTAAACGGCTGGACCGATTTTGATGAAATTTTTTGTGTGTGTTTGAGTGGGTCCCTGGATGGTTTAGATTCACAATTAGATCCGGTAGGTGGCGCTGCAGTCGGGTTCTAGGAATTGTTTTAAATTTTTTTTTGACGAATTTCTCTTTTTAAATTTTTTAAAGATTTCTCGCATACCATAACATATAACCCCAAAATTTCACCCCCCCCCACCGCCCCCAATATTTTTTAAAATTAAAAAAAATCGATAATTAGAAAATCGAAAAAACCTTTGCTGAACCTGCTAATAGCAGGCAAACCAACGTTCGGACAGGACAACGTCTGCGGGTCCCCCAAAATTTCACCCCCCCCCCTCCCACCAATATTTTGATATCGTAGGGTCTATTAGAGATGACGTAAGGCCCAGGTGGTTGAGCTCCACAATACACCTGCATATTATACGTATAAAACGTTTGTGAGTCACAGAAGGCGTAAATTTTCAATCCATACTTGGCCGGCTTTTGAGCCATATCTTTATATATATAATTCTTCTGTACGTGTGTATGTGACTGAACTCCTCCTAAACGGCTGGACCGATTTTGATGAAATTTTTTGTGTGTGTTTGAGTGGGTCCCTGGATGGTTTAGAATCACAATTGGATCCGGTAGGTGGCGCTGCAGTCGGGTTCTAGGAATTGTTTTAAATTTTTTTTGACAAATTTCTCTTTTTAAATTTTTTAAAGATATCTCGCATATCAGAACATATAACCCCAAAATGGGGTGAAATGGGGTAAATAAGCCTAAACAATCGATATGGGTGTCGTTATTGAGGTTTTTTGGGACGTTGATTGCGAAAATGACATTTACTCCAAGACGATGGACATGACATAAAATTAAAACTCTATAGTGATGAAACGGGGTTTCAGAGACAAATTATTTTTGGGCAGAACAACGTTTGCCGGGCCAGCTAGTATACCGTGTGTCCACAGGAGTACGCACCATAGAGATAAGATAATGCTAATAGTATATAAATATCAACCAGTGTTATGACCACCGTCCCTTTTCTTGTACCATTTATAACAATATTTCTTCATACAGTGGCGAGTCAGAAGCCAGAAAACAACGTTTTAGCGTGCCGACGATCACAGCATTAGCCGATCTTTCTATTCTATTTGGTTATCCCTATGGTGCGTCCTCCTGTGGACACACGGTATATGTATATATATTTCTAAAAGTCCTGACTGACTCATCAACGCCCAGCCCAAACCCTTGGGCCTAGAAAACTGAAATTTTGCACAGAGGTTCCCTTTATGATGTATACAAGGAATAAGGAAGGATATTTCGAAATTCAACCCCTAAAGGGGTAAAATGGGGGTTCCAATTTTGTATGGAGAAATAATATTAAAGAGCCATTTCAATTTGAAACTTCGTAGGAGTACTCCTAAAAACAAATAAGCAAACACGTATTTTGTGATTTTCCGAAAATCAACCCCTTAGGGAGTGAAATGGGGTAAATAAGCCTAAAATACGATATGGGTGTCGTTATTGAGGTTTTTTGAGACGTTTATTGCGAAAATGGCGTTTATTTTTAAGTCCAAGAAGGTGGACATGACATAAGGGAAGGGACGGGACGGGACGGGACTGGACTGGACTGGACGGGACGGATTGGACGGAACTGAACTGGACGGGACTGGACGGGAAAGAAAAGGACGGAACGGGACGGGACGGGGCGAGGCGGAACGGGGCGGGGCGGGACGGGACGGAAAGAGAAGGGATGGGATGGGATGGAAGGGGACTGGACGGGACGGGACGGGAAGGGACGGGACTGCACGGGAGGAGAAGGGACGGGACGGGGCGGGACGGAACAGGACGAGACGGAAAGGGAAGGGATGGGATCGAAGGGGTGGGGCCGGGACGGGAAGGGACGGGACTGGACGGGCCGGGACGGGATTGGACTGGACGGGAAAGGAAGGGACGGGACCGGGACGGGAAGGGACGAGACGGGACGGGGCGGGACGAGACGTAAAGGAAAGGGAAGGGATGGGATGGAAGGGGAGGGGGTTCCAATTTTGTATGGAGAAATAATATTAAATAGCCATTTCGACTTGAAACTTCGTAGGAGTACTCCTAAAAACAAATAAGCAAACACGTATTTTGTGATTTTCCGAAAATCAACCCCTTAGGGAGTGAAATGGGGTAAATAAGCCTAAAATACGATATGGGTGTCGTTATTGAGGTTTTTTGGGACGTTGATTGCGAAAAAGGCATTTATTTTTAAGTCCAAGAAGGTGGACATGACATAAGGGAAGGGACGGGACGGGACGGGACGGGACCGGACTGGACGGGACGGATTGGACGGAACTGAACTGGACTTTTGACCCATGGAGTTACTTCCCTAATAAAGATTTTTGTCCACCCTGCAGTCTCGGTATTTCGGCGCCATTCGTCTTCCCATATGCGCAGACTCTGCTCTCTTGCTTCCTTCTTTGCCGCCTTCTATTTGCTCCAGCTGCGTACGAGCGTTCTCGTGCCAACAGGTGAATGGGAACCGTTGCTGCCACAACTTGAGCCGCCTTAGTAGATACGGTCCTGTATGCGCTGGCTATTCTGATAGCCGCCCATCTTTGTACTCTCTCCAGTTGTTTTCGATGATTAATGGAAGACAGGCAGTCACTCCATATTGGAGCCCCATATAGTAATATGGAGTTTGCGACCGAATACAGCATCTTCCTCCTATTGGGCCTTGGCCCACCAAGGTTGGGCATCAATCGGCTAAGCGCTGCTGTCGCTCTTTCTGCCCTCATTGCTGCCTATTTGATGTGTCTTTCCAGGATATGATTATGCCAAGGTATTTTACACTTGGTTGCGTCGCTATTCTGCCGTTATGGAGTGTCACTCGACGGTTTGCAATTTCCCCTTCACCGCGAGTATGACCATCTCTGTCTTTTGGACCGCTAACTCCGACCCTCTCCTCCTCATCCAAGATTCCACTCTGTTAATAGACCACCAGATGTCGTCATCTATGGCTTCCTGGTTCCTACCGCAGACTACCAGTGTGAGATCGTCCGCGTACCAGACCAACGTTGTGTCTTCGGGCAGTTCTAAGTAGGGATGGTAAAACCTGTTCCGCTAAAGGATCAGGTGCACTTGATCCGACTCCGACTCCGAACTAGCTGCAAGAAACTAGGTTCAGTTCCGCTCGCGGTCACCGGGAAATTGCAGGTCTCGCCAGACGCTGGAGCGGTCGGAGTCGGATCTCGGACGGGCCTGCACCTACAGTCGCATGTTATGACTCAAATGTTAATGTAGGGGACGTGACTTTGATTTGAATCCGACGGCTCCGGTCGGAAGTTTTTCTGGGTCGTCTATTTCAATTGTAAAAGATTTCTTTGATTGCATCAATAACTATTACAATTAAATATGTCTATTACAATTTAAAAATATGAGATGTTTTCCATTTTTTCTATTTATACCTTACAGTAGCCTACATGGTCTATGATTTTGGCACAACACACGAGGCATTGCCATAACGATCCCGCAATTCCGAATCCGAATCTGAAATTCCTTGCGTAGATTATGCAGTTCTTAGTCAGTTACGAACGATTGCGAAGCGCAAACCGCGTCGATCCATTTCCATTCCGATTTCAAATTCGACGTCTTTGCAGTCCGAGAAAGAGGAGCGATCCGATCCACTTCGTAGGGGCGAGAGTCCGGCATTCCGTTCCACAGTTCCGTCGCTCCGCGATCCTTAGCGCTGGGGCGGTTTGGCTTAGGTGCAAAACGGTTCGATTCATTGAAGGAACTACGGATCACTCCTAGGTGCGAGAGTCCGGCATTCCGTTTACAGGTCCGCCGCCCCGTGCGCTGACGCGGTTCGGCTTAGGTGCACAGCGGTTCGATTCATTGAAGGAACGCCGGATCAGGCGACCTACTCTTTAACGAACGCCGAACCAGGTGCACCTACTCCGGCAAACGAACTAGGTTCAAAAGAGTAGGTCCGGGAATTGACAACCATCCCTAGTTCCAAGCTGAATACATCATCGTAGTACACGTTCCATAGTGTGGGCCCCAGGACGGAGCCTTGGGGAACACCACATGTCATGGTCATTGTGTGCATACTTTTTTTGTCGGTTGGCCTCTTTGGCTATGTTGAGGACAGTATGCACGGCATCTATTGTAGATTTTCCTTTCGTAAATCCATATTGTCGTCGTGCCCATCCCCCTTTTTCCTCAATTTCGTCTAACAGCCGGCGATTCAGAACGTGTTCATACAGCTTACCCATAACGTTTAACAAACACAGCGGGCGGTAGCTCTTCTGGTTCCCTTGCTTGCATTGTTTCTCGATCAGAGTTAACCTCCTCGTTTTCCATATTGTGGGGAAATTACCCATTTACAGCTCTGTATCGAAAACTCTACGACACAGTTCAGTGTTTTCCGCGGCTAGTAGTTTGGCCAAACTACTAACCGCAAAGCATCGACAATAGGTTGTTTCATATATGTCAATGAAATACATGTAGGTAGCGCGGAACACGAAGAAAATAATATAAATCTGATTTATGTCTAGAGCGATAAACATCCACATTTAAAAAACCATTTGGTCTTATACCTACTGAGCTGAAAGAAAGAATGCTTAAAAATTCTTCTTTAATTAGTGTCTTGATCTTTGTGAAACAATTCATCTAAGCTCCAGTTTCACTATTTTACGGTTGAAGACTGCCTTACTGAAGTCAAACCTTACGTAATTCAGTGCTGAACCTTTAATAGCATTCAAGTTTATTTAAGAGCAGGATTAATTGTTTCAAATGCCCTACTTAGGTCCATAAAAATTGCACAGACCATCTCTCCTTTGTCAATCGCATTCTTTCACTTAGATAATACTAATTGAACAATTGTGTCTGCATCTGAAACCTGAAACCCCTCTGGGACCTGTCCCGTGCAGGATTAGTTCGTTCGAGGCATTAAAAGTTTTCTTGTGATCTCACTGTTGATTGTATGAGGACTTCCCTTATTTCCTAACTGGGCTACTATTTACCATTAAAGAATAACTAATAAAAGTAAGATTTTAAACATACAATTAAAGTACGTTTTTTTCCTATAAAAATTTTCAAGGTCAAGCTAAAATTGGCAAAACTGCTTTTTTTAAAATTATTAGAAAATTTATTTTCTTCAGGTTTTTCTGTCGACTTGTGTCATTCTGACATTTAAAATTAAATTGTCAGCTTTTTTGTTTGAAACTGAATACGCGTAAAAACGGTATCTTTTAAAATTAATTGTAAAAAAAGCATTTCTGAAGTGTGTAAAGAAACTGTTGGATCTGCAGCCTAACATACCAGAAGAAGACGTTTATGAAAGATTAGCAAGAGCTTTTGAAGTACATAGAACTTCACTGCCAGATTTTAAATTTACCACCATTTTTAGTTCTAAAAAGTTACTAAAACAAATTCTACTCACATATTTTTAAAGGAATCCAAGTTATGCCAACATAAATCCTAAATTCTTTGACCTTGAAAATTTTTATAGGAAAAAAACGTGCTTTACTACGAATAAACTTATTTCATACACCTGCAAGCCTTTAGGCAACCCTTCTTGCAGCTACGCTTGACCAGTTTCTGACAAGCTTGACTCACTTGAGATATTGAATTTTTTTGCTTGAAATGATCTCAAGAACATGCTCCTTAAGTGCCGGGAGAACTTTGCGAGACACCCTGTATGTACCTTTGAGGATGGTTTTGGGGTAGTTTTTCAGGGAGTTCACCTAATAAATACTTTTTGGGTAAAGGCCAAATGCTAACAAGCATGGTAATTCACAACTCAATTTTATACCTATATGAATTCACAACTACTATAAAGCATTACATTAAAAAAGAGTAAGTTTGATTCGCCACCCTGTATAATAATATTTTACTATATAATGTGGACCACCTTTGTACCAACAACTTTTATATACAGGGTGTGTATAAATTGACGAACGAACTACACGTTGCGATGTCGGTCATAAAAATCTTAGTTATCGTAACACTATAATGTTGGATTAGTCTTCATGAGCCCTCACGAGTAGTATAACATTTTCTGTTTCAAATACGTCAAAGGAAAGTTGTTCGAAATGTAAAATTATGGCCCCATGCAAAATTTCAAATATTGAGATGGTATTTGGCCCGTTACTCAACTCTGCTTGCAGCATAGATAAATAAAGCAAGTCAATAAAGCGCAGAGCTGGTGTAAATCAGGCAACTGCAAGAAGTTACATCAGAAATTTTAATTCATAACTACATTGGTAAAGCATTGACAATATTAAATGAAATTACTTCAGAATAAATGGCAATAAGGTAGAGCTCAATTTGTAAATTAGAGTCACAGAAATATCAATTAGAATAAATTAAGAGGTTGGTGCAAAGTAAAGCCAATCAAAATTCAACAAATCTATCACCAAAGGGTTTATTACATGCGTGTTAAATTAATTTACATGTCAGTATAATTGAATAAGTACAGTTCTATGAACTATTTAAATAAAGGCAAGAAGGACAGAATGTTCTCAATACAGTGCAAAGAGAGCACAATACTAGATCAAATAAGGCTATAAAAAAATGGAACGGTAATATTTGAAGAATGATGAAAAGCAGACAATTATTATAAAATACAAGAAATTCACGTAACAGGAAATGAACGAGATTGGTGTTTAAAAAAATGAGTCAGTGAAGTGACATAAGTGAACAGACAATCCAAATAAAACATAGTGAGTGGCGCTATAACCTAGTTTAAATACGAACGTAAACAAACAAAAATTTTAGAATTAAGATTTTGTACATTTTTATAATATAAGTTAAAATTTAGTTTATAAGTAACTGATTTGTATTTGGTTAACATCCACAATTATGAATTTAGATAGGCAATTGTTGTTAACTACCCGAAAAAGAAACAATTGAATAAAAATTATTTCATGATAGTCTAATTTGCTTCTCCAGATTAATTGAGTTTTAAGCCATTTACAATTGAAATAAATTAAAAATAATTATACCATCGTGATCAGGAGTTCGTAGTGCATATGTGAGAATGTGGGTGTGAAAATCCATCACCTAAAAATTATTTTCATCTGCGACCACCTTCCGAACCACTTTGCCAACGACGATAAGTTTACGATCATCAGATTTTGAGCACAATTGAGGTCAGGCGTTTGAAATTTTGGTAGCACCACGTCCGCACGCCGTGTAGGAGTACACCGCAGCAGTTCCAGCATCCTAGGGTTCCGTTTCCAGCAGAACATCAGGAGAAGCTTTCCAAGCCAGTTCCTGCAGCCTAAAAAAGGTCAGGTTAGTGTTGCAAAGCAAATATCCGTGCTAGAGTTTCTAAACTTACCATGAGGAACGAGTCCTATAAGAGGAAGCCGATCCCAGTCTTACAATACTTCAAAAAAGAGCATGAGGTCCAGAAATTGTAAAATATAAGTTGAGGTTATGTTTTTTTCACATGAAAGGACGCGTTCAAAACAATTGAATTCGCAGGAAGCCGCAAACGATCTAAAAACAAAACACGACTAGTGACGCTTAATAAAGCGCGAGATCCGAATTACCTGATAATTTGTTCATAGATTTGCCTTTGAATTAACTGGTAAATACACCAGAAACGAACCGCACGAAAATTCAATTTGTTGATAGATAAATTGACAGCGTAGTGAGTCTGCGCGTTGCTGCTTATTAATTTCACAGCCCAGTGGCGTAACACGGGAGTTTAAATATGAATATGCTGGTGAACCTAACTTGCAGATTTGAGTCTTCATGCCTACTGAAAGCTAGCCATAATCCATAAATAACTTTACTTGCAGATGTGCGCATTACTATAGGGGACAAAACACTACAATCAATGAACCCATTTATACAATTATTTACTTACTTTTAATCAGTCTTGTACAGGATGTAAGTATTAAGCTTATTAAAAATTACAATAGCCCTGTACAATATAGAGGCTGACTTATGAAACCGTATTACCACAAAAGTACCGAGTGACCATAAATGCTCCTACAGCGCTACCAACATAAACGGTGCCAACCTAAGAAAAAAAATCACAATCATTTATGATCATCCGGTACTTCATTTGGTACACACGGTTTCATAAAGGTTGATATTTCTAAAATTTTGCGTGGAACAATAATTTTACGTTTTGAACAACTTTCCTTGATGATACTTTGACATATTTGAAACAGAAAATGTATTTTACCTGAAAAACATGTTTGTTATCTACCTCTCATGAGCGCTTACGAAGGTCAATTCAACATTTTCGACAATCGACATTGCCACGTGTAGTTCTTTCGCCAAATTAATACACACTCTGTACATAAAAGTTGTTGGTACAAAGGTGGTCCACATTATATAGTAAAATACTTTTTATTATACAGGGTGGTGAATCAAACTTACTTCTTTTTAATGTAATGCTTTATAGTAGTAATGAATTCATATATAAAATTGAGTTGTGAATTACCTACCATGCATTTGGCCTTTACCCGAAAAGTATTTATTGGGGGCCTAAGAACAATACAAGGGTAAGAGCCTATAAGTGAACTCCCTGAAAAACTACCCCAAAACCATCCCCAAAGGTAGATACATGTAGTTTTCTTTAGTTTTCTCGAGATCTATCATCTGTCAAGAAAAGGTCAACAGTGTTAATTTGCAGAGAGCTGAATTCCCTATTGATTGATGTATATATTGTGTTTATTTGACGAACAGGTAGTCATGGCTTGTGACTCGGCTTTTACATGGCATGATGCCAGTTGACCTTCAAGCTTCAACACATTTCCTTGCCCCTTAATTTAAGGCAAACATCGACATCATCATGAGTATTCGTTTACACTGCTTTTTTAGTTGGAAGGAGATTTTGATTAATTAGGATCTATAAATTGTTCTATAGGTTGTTTTTTCGACTCAGAATTTTATGACTAACATCGCCAAGTGTAGTTCTTTCGTCAATTTATATACACCCTGTATAATCCATTCACGATGTTTCCTCCTCTCAGCAGGCTATGTTAGGGTGACATTTTTGTTGGTACACATGTGAAATAACCAGACTTGACAAAATTGGGTTATGCTGTTTTCAGTTTGTAGTTATATTTTTTGAAGGCTTGCACTGTTTCCAGTTAAATTTTTGTCTCCTTCCGTAAAATTTTCGCCATTTTGACATTAAAATTACAACAATGTCAATAAAGCAGTTTTATTTTTATCACAATTCATGCATGCAACATAGTAAAAACATATAACAGCCTGGAGGGAAGGGGAAACATCATGAAATAACTTCCATGCCCCCCATTATTGCCAAACCCTGTGTATACTACTGTTTATTTTTGGGTTAACTATATTTTTTCTATTTATTTTTTATTTTTAAATGATGCTTTGTACGTAGGTAATACAAATTCTAATAAATTTATTAACAAGGATGCTATATTAAGACTGAATAAGGATCGTAATTAATTATACATCAAATTGATCATGAACAATGTTAGTGCTAAATCTAACATGTAATGGTAAAACCCAATTGTAACTGTTTTTACTTACGCTTCTAAGCTCCTTTATAATTAGAACCTGAAATTTCAAAAAATTAAAAAACGGATTCAAAATTTACGTTTGAACTTTTATTAACAAATTTACATGTAAAGAATATTGATTAAGTACAAATTCGTAGTTTTTGTAAGTAATAAAATCACACAAAACTAAATAGATAAAGGTATTAAATTTGAAATTGGATTTTATTATTTATTTTTGTATTTAAATAAATAAATACATTAAAAAATACAATAAATAATTAAATAAATACAGAGAAGCGTTTAGACTGTACCCGTACAGTAAAGAATTACGGCAAGAAATTATCTTTGATATTTCAAGCATACCATAACAAATTATTTGCAAACAATTACAGAGTTATTAATTTTTTAAACGTTGTTCTACATAGGTTAGGGCGCACTGCAAAATCCTCTTCTCCGTTGCCCTCATTCTGACGGCCAAGACTGCATTATGAGGTAGTTTATTTTCAGCAATCACTGCAGTGTCTTCATCTAGACTAGTTTTGTAGGTGGCAAGAATAAGTTTCAATCTGGTAAGCAGAAAACTCCAGTACTTCTGTTCGAAGTTCGTCTCAAAGGAACATTCCAGGTCTTGTAGGTTGCCTACTTTGTCGCATTGTAGCCAATATTGGAGTTGTTCTGTTCACATAAACAATGATTAAGTTAATCACAGGGGTGTTCTAATTGGCTGTGGGTGTAGATAAAATGAAAAAACGTTAATTACACGACTTCAAGAAAAGTGTTTTGTTTTCTGTAAAGCCTTGTAAAATTAACAATCTTATGAGAATTTAATTCGTTTTGAAGTACTGACAGTTCTCTAGAAAAAATTGTCTTGCATAATAAGCAAAAATCATTGTCTACGAACATGAGTTTAAGAACACCACAACCTTTTACTACAATTTAATATAATTTAATAAAATTAATAAACATGACTGAATTTATTTGTTTTTAGGTTATATTTTTCTCATTTAAATGTTCTCGAGTAAAAATTTAGCATTTTTTACAGCTGAATTGTTAAATTAAAATGATTTGTTTGACATTTTGCTGCAGTATACTATTTTTGAGATATTTTGAAATGTGTACTATCATGAGCAGCATTAAATCAGCCAAGAAATTACACAATGCGTGTCATAATCAAGTGCGTCCTTTCAACAATACACCTATATACGTGGGCTGATTTGTGGGCCTATCTACATATAAATGTGCTATTTTGGAGGTTACTAAATAAAACTATTCTTATTGCTATAATAAAAAAAGTGAGTGTCTTGGTCACGCAATATTTATGATACAAGGAAAATACTCCAATATACTAAAACTGGTATGGTTATTCAATATGTATTAATTACCACTGTAATAGTAAATGAAGTAAAATTTAGTTATTTTGTGGAAAAACCTAAACCAGAAAGAAGGTAGAATTTTGGATATTCATAAAAGAACTATGAAGCGCCACTGCCCTTCTAGTTACAGTTATGGTGAGCTGCTACTGGCAAACAAATGGCTATTGTCCCGGTCACACCGAGAATACAGTGTGGAGCCTTATGGAGTGCACCGTTGCTTGGATCGGCCAACTATCAGGTCTGATCTCAGGCAAACTGCGCCGCTCGCGGTAATGCTGCGCTCCTCTCTCCCATTTGAAATACATTGGCTATGCTAGTCACACTGCATTCTCGGTGCGACCGGGACAATACGACCACTTGCAACAGCACAGCTAGCAAGATGGGGTTGAAGTATATAAGGTAATAATTATTGTGTTATATTTTCTGCACAGAATAATTAACATTACCTCTGTAGGCGAAAGAAAAATCATTATTAATCAAATAACAAAAGCGAAATTAACAACTGTGAACAAAAGAATATAAAAATTGGTCTAATATGATGTATCGGTGATAGTCAGTAGGATCATAAAAACGAGGAAAGAAGCTAATGAGGACGATTGTTAAAAAAAGGCAACTTTCCTGCTTCAGTAATGGTCTAGGAATCAATGTCGGCAAGGGGAGTAGGGAAATTACATTTTCTAGAAGGAAGTATCATCGATACTTTAGGAGCTCATCTGAAACCTACAATAGGAAATTTCAAAAATGCCAGCTTGGAATGTATCTTTCAACATAACGGAGCTGCATGTCACACAGCAAAGAAAGTATACAGTGGTTAACAAATAATGACATCCCACTTTAAAATGGACATCCAATAGCCCTGATTTGTCACCAATAGAGACGTTGCGGTATATAATTAAAAACAGTTACGGCTACATCTATTAAGAGCGGTAAAAGAATCACGTTTCAGGCTACAAAATATTCGAGATAATTTTACTTTAAACCAATATCAAAATCTAGTAAATAAAGTGTCTAGACGTATAAAAGTCACTACAAAACAAAAGGGAGATATTACTAATAAATTTTTTTATTTTGTTATAAAATAAAGTAAGATTTGTTATATTTGTTAATTTAATGAAATTAAAAAAAAAGTATTGATTAATGATATTAAATTAGGTGTGTGACTTTATATGGATCAGGGCTCATACGAAGTAGAACAAATATGAACAGGGAGTAGCACCACTGCACACGCTACAAGAAATTGCGTGCTCCCGAATGATATGCAAATTGTATCTGGAACTCACATCCGCTAGGTAAAGCGGCGTCCTGTTAGAGCTTGTATGCTGTGCATGTGGGTAAACAAGTTAGTGTAAGTGTTACATGTGGTATAGGCAGACGTGGGGCAGAGAGCAAACATCAACTGTTGCTTCAAGCTGGGGAAAAGGGGCGCAGAGATATTCGAAATGTTAAAAACTTGGATTAAGTGATGAGGCCTTGTCCCGTAATTACAGTCAAAAACCCAGAAAACGACTAAAAATGTCAAACAACTTCTAGCAGCTGATCAATGACTGACATTGAAAATGATGGAGCAGAAACTAGGAATCAGCTGTGAAGTCTTTAGAACCATTTTGGAGAAGTTGACCCTGAACAAAAAGCATATCATGCAGACACCTCTCGTAGCTTCATTGCAACGGTTGACATTGACTCAAATTTCCTGGATTCCATTGTTGCTGGTGACAAGTCGTCATACTTTTAATAAATTTGGATATACAATTGAAACCTGTCTCTTTAAAGAAAGGCAGAAGCAATGGTCTAAAAGGGATCGCAGACAAATAAGGAAATATACTACTGTCTAGAGTGAGAGTCATAAACAGATGGCAGGAATACTTTGAGACCTTCTAGAACCAATAGTAGAATATGCATATACCGACAATTTAACTACTTAAGCCAAAGACGCAGCCACATTACAACAGAATCTGGGAATCTACTCTAAAGCACTGGCAGAAAGACACAAACAAATCAGAAGATATAGTCAACTCCAAAGCAAAGAAAACAAATACTGAACTTCTCTCACTTTGCAGTCGATGCTTCATTGTTGAGGATTGCGATCCCTGTCGTCTTCTCTTCACATATTTGAGTCTTTAAAAATAGAAAGGTCTATGCTAATATAATGAACAGGAAGTTTACTATACATACAGTAGCGAGTCTTGGGCATTGACAGAAAGGAATACTACAGATGACATACCTTTCAAGGGCGGAAGGTGTTACATGGTGTGACCAGATGCCATATGAAGAAATCTCATGTAGAACAAGTGTCATTCACATCAAATCACGGACTTATGGACTCTGACGTAAGAGGCCAACAAGAAAGTGAAGTGTGAAAGTCAACAACGTGTCTGAAGGGAGAAATTTGGCTTTATAAGAAGTGGCAGTAGCTGCAATGGATCATAAAGGTTGAAGGTAAATCCTGACACTATAAAGGGTTCAGACTGTATATGTATGTAAGAAGAAACTAATATATAGCAGACACACCTCCAAATAGTGTGTAATGGGGGGGGGGGGGGTATCTTTACTCGGAGTGGTGTTGTTGAAAAATCTGAGAATTGTAACTATTTATACAGATTGTCTGCAGGTATATGTACACACGGTTTGTAGCTTAACAACCATTTTAAACCGCCTCTTATCTAGTTACCTAGTACCTGCAGACAATCTTTATATATCTA
This sequence comes from Agriotes lineatus, assembly GCA_940337035.1. Lineage (NCBI taxonomy): Eukaryota > Metazoa > Arthropoda > Insecta > Coleoptera > Elateridae > Agriotes > Agriotes lineatus. Next base: position 22,806 of record CALNHX010010845.1, on the reverse strand, counting down.
AACTAGCGGACCCGACAGACGTTGTCCTGCCCGCTGCCTGCTATTAGCGGGTTCAGCAAACTTTTTTTCGATTTTCGAATTTTCGATTTTTTTTATTTTAAAACATATTGGGGGGTGGTGGGGGGGGGTAACATTTTAAGGTTATATATTCTGATATGCGAGAAATCTTTTAAAAATTAAAACAAAGAAATTCGTCAAAATTTTTTAAAAAATCCTAGAACCCGATTGCAGCGCCACCTACCAAGTCCAATTGTGAATCTAAACCATCCAGGGACCCACTCAAACACACACAAAAAATTTCATCAAAATCGGTCCAGCCGTTTAGGAGGAGTTCGGTGACATACACACGTACAGAAGAATTATATATATAAAGATTATACAAAATATGAAAAACGACTTCCGGAATTGGACCGTGTCATTATTGAGGTCGAAGAACTAACGTTTCGCCCACTTTCGTAAGAAGCTTTATTAGGAGGAAAGGCAAATGAGCACGGTAACTCAACGTGTAAACCACGTCAGAGGCGAAACTCTTTTGCGAGGGAAGGGATAGAAGAGCACGGTAATTCAACGTGTAAACCACGCCAGAAGCGAAACTCTTCTAACGGTAGGAAGGAGAAAGGTGAGAATTTATAGGTAAATGCCGTCGCGGTTCAGTGGCGGTGGGCGGGGCTTAGGAATGAGCACTTTCCACATAGAAGGAAGGGAAAAGCCTTCGTCCCGATTGAGATTTTCAGGGTGTCTGTAAATCTCAATGGCTTCGCTCTGCTAAAGAATAACGGGGATTACTTCCTCTGAAAGTGCCAATTCCTAAGCCTCGCCCACCGCCATTGAACCGCGACGGCATTTGCTTATAAATTCTCGCCTTTCTGCTTCCGATCGTTAGAAGAGTTTCGCCTCTGGCGTGGTTTACACGTTGAGTTACCGTGCTCTTCTATCCCTTCCCTCGCAAAAGAGTTTCGCCTCTGGCGTGGTTTACACGTTAAGTTACCGTGCTCATTTGCCTTTCCTCCTGATAAAGCCCCTTACGAAAGTGGGCGAAACCTTGAGTTCTTCGACCTCAATAATAACACGGTCCAATCACGGAAGTCGTTTGTTACTTAATGACAATGGCCGTGAAAGCCTCCGAAATCAAAATATGAAAAAGTTCTAGAATGACAACCCACAAAGGACAGTCTAGGAATTGAGATGTAAAGCGCAGTAAATTGATAGATATTTGTACCATAAAAGTATAATACCTGATTGTATAAGGACAGTGGGGTCAATTCCAAACGGCAGCCATTGTGAGTGGTTTTTTTCTACAGCCAGAATACGAAAACTCACACCCTCCTAGATGTCGTATCTAGGATGCTATGCAGAAACTTTTTCGCTACCTAATGCGCAATTTTTGCTACAAGTAGTTTACTTGAACTTATACAAATGGAAATTCAGCACACGTTTATACAACAAACTGTAGAATTTTATGGAAAATATTGAGTCCGTTTGATATTGGCTCTCTTCTTAGTAATAAAGGAGCTAGAAGCGATTTAGCGCGACCATGTGTAATCCCGTGAACGACTCAAGATGGCGGATATCTCAACAGTCAATCAGAAAGCTATAGCCACTGTAGCTGATAGTTAGTAGTAACGCCATCTCAAGAGCAAACAATGATCGTTCGTTCATTCATTAAGTTTAATTAGTAAATAGATGTTCGATTTTATAAAAATAGTTTTTTTTCCGTACACATATATTTTGAAATGTTATCAGCAATAATTTTTGATGTTATGAAACTACAACCATGAACTGTTTGTGAAAAATAGACGTATAGTTGTTAAAAACAAAAATAAATCTTGTTACCTTCATCCATGTTAAAAATTCTCAAAAAAGCCAACAGTTGACCATCAACGGGTTCCTTGCATTTTTTCAGCCAAAACTCGCCGTGGTCGGGCAGAGCCAACATTTTCAGCAGCTGCAGCCGCTTATCTTTCAGAGAATCCGACTTGCTGACACCCAGCCTCAGCCAAAACCCATCGTGCTCGTTATCTTCGTAAACAAATCTGGAAAATAGTACATTGAGGGCAATATGTAGAATTGTAGAAATGTCCGCGTAGTAAATACCCATTATGGATAAAAAGCTCTGCATTACTTCGCGCCCCATAGAAAATGAATATTTGCTCCCCCACTTTGAAATCCTGCACCGCCAGACACTCGCTCCGCTTCAGCTCTGGGTTGTAGTCCGTGGATATCTGAAAAATAATTATAACGAAGTGAAATGGGGAGAGAAAAGATGCCGAGAAACCTACATTTCCATTTGTGTGATTACATAAATCCCATAACGGAATGAGGGCGTTGATAAATTGCGAGCCGTCCTCGGAAGGAATTGTATTTTGACGAGTCATAACTGTAGAGACTGCCCAACTGGAAAGGAAATTTCGTTAAGTGTCAGCTTTAATTTATCATTAGACGTATAAATAGTATCTGTAAGTATTTATTGTAAAGTTTATACCTTAGAATGATTCAATTCGACAGGATATCAATTAAATTATTGTTTTTGCATTGAGTGATCTATTTTAAAAATACTCTTCCATTTAAATGTTTCAATTTGACTAATAATAAGATCGTTAGTTACTATTCATTAAAAGAACTCCACTTGCAAACTCATTTGGACCTAACACAGAAGTATTATCCTTACGTGACTGCCATGTTGGGATTTGGTTCATATTTTAGCTGCGACGTGACAGCGGCAGTAAGATTAGAACATAATGACTTCGTTGTTCTGGATAATACTAGCAAGTATTGATAAATTTAGGTAGTCGTTTGTTAAAAAAGAGAAAACTTACAGCAGGCATAATAAAAATATAAAGATATTCACTTATTAGGACTGAAATGTGTATATTCGATTTTTTCGCAATATGAATTTTCGGAAAACTGTCAATCTATTTACAGCTGAAAATTACTAAACAAGTTTTGCTGTTACGCGTGATGTAAATAACAAATAGCGATTAGGTTGTATGTCAAACTTTCGTCTATTGGTTTATTAAATGATGTACTAAAGCGAATTTCTAAACAAAAGCAGTTTAAAACGATACTGATTGAAAGTCTGCATTTATTTTATTATAGAGGACAATAACAATGGCGTATTAACCAAGGTCGCCAGCAGAAGCCCCTTAAAATTTAGCGTCAATATTTTGCTTAGTGTAAGAAGAATCCAGAAGCTATTTGCTGTGGGAATTTTAAGTGAAACGGGCCATCTGGCATCCGTTGCCTGTTATGCTTAATTTCATACTTAAAAAATAAAGTCAAATTGTATTTTCTACTATCATTATTGTAAATTAGATTTAATTATTCTCGAATAATAATAATTCGTAGAACCGTCCCTGTGCAGCGAACGCATTGTGAAACTTAATTTGCGTGAGTAGCGTTAAACGCGAATCCAGAGCCTGTCCGCGGAATGAGGGGAGTTTTAAATGAAGATTATTTCACTAAGAAGTAATTATTAGCGCACGGGCCTTGTTCGAGTGCTCACGTGTCCATCTTCTGGTGCGGGGCCTGCGGCGAAGTGAATTTTGCCATACGAAAAGCGAAGTAAATACAAGCGGCTTCGACAGCCTAGCAGTAAGTAATTTGATGCATATCATTTCTTGCGGGGTTCATAAGGCAGTGTTTGCCGGAGCAGACGTCTTCTTCAGCGTGTACAAAAAGGCATGCAAATATGACACCCAAAGGGTGTATTTGCAATGTTTCAAGTACTTTGTGACGTCAGACGACCAACCGTCGCCTCAGTCAGCGTCCGGGACTTCCGGTGTGGTTAATTGCCATGCCGCATGCTATTCAAGTTTGGATAATGAAAACTAGGGCCAAATCCGCATGCGACACAGCAAGTTCTGGCCTGGTTGTAGGTTTAAAAGAAATAAGAAATCGCTTCCAGGCTGTCCTTAAGAAATGCGTCTACATACGCAAATTGTGTTGATTTTAGTGCATGCAATTGCGACCAGGGCTGGCTCCTGGTCAGATCTGTCTTTGAAGATAATCTCTAAAACCTTTTTGTGGCGCGAGGGACAATCTGCCGGCATTTTCAACAGTTAACAATTAAAACCGAAAATGAATAAGGAAAATTTAGCTTTTCTCTGAGACTAGGAAACGATCAACCTCCAATGAATTGATTGACACTGACAGTTGATTACATATACCTACTTGATTTGATCTTTAAGTTTCGACAGCCAACTGTTGTCTAAAAATATTGAGAAAGACGAAACGCATTTTTCTTCGTTAAGTGGATTGTCCCTCGAAATTTTCGATATTTAATATTTCTAATTTTGCAGAGTGGCGAAATATCCATAAAAAGGAACATGAATCGTCTGAAGATATTTGGACATTTGAGTTTTTCGAAGACAAGTATTTGATCGTCATTTTCAATGTTGTGTACTTACATGGGCGTATATCCACCTATATCGCACGCAGATTTTTCTAGGAGTTAATCCTAACTTTCTTTGATGTTCTTTTACTTGATTTCTGTTTTATGTGTTTTTAAGTCAATAAGTTATGTAAATAGATTGACTTCTCTTATGCATTGTTTGAAGTCAGTTTCAACCCGAGAGCACTACAGCTGCGGACCATATTCCTGTTTTGGCAACTATTGACACTTCCTATCTACGCATTGGGGTATTTTATAGTCTCATGTTCTCTGAGCTAGCAAGGTAAACATAAAACGCAAATAATTACTGAAATAATAAGGCGTTCAAGACGTCTTATTCAAATTTAACAGGTAACAATTTCCTGTAGGTATATATGCCTGGAAATTAATATTTTATGAGAAAAATTACACAATGTTTTGAAGTTTTGCATTCCATTTTGGCGCCCCCTGAAATTTTTAGTGAGAAGCCCGGGCTTCTTAGTCTTCTGGGATAATACGTCACTGGATACGAAGAATTGTCCTTTTAGGTTTTTTTACATAAATGTGGACCACTATGTTTATGTTTTTATAAAATTTTATAATTGCAATCTTTCTCACTGGCTATATGATTTACATCTGCATATTCAAGATCAAATTGTGTTTCTAAGGAGTCACTTCGTTTTATCTGCACGAATTTCTACTTGCTTTTGCGCTTGGTTCTTGTTTTATTAAAGCTTTGGTATTTGAATTTTACGTTTGGCATTTTCTTTTATACAATCTATCGGTACCTTTTCGTTTGTTTAATATGTTGATGCGAGACAGAAGCCTTCAACGGTAAGTAAATTTTGTTTAGTCGGAAGTTATTGTTGTCGCTGTACAACTGGCGTGCATGTTGTTTTTTATTTAGTGCCTATAACAGTATATTATGTTATTAGAAGCAAAAGTTATACTTTATGTGGCGAGGCTGGACGGGCTATCTGCCGAGCAGTAATACGACTAGCTTTTAAGCCTACCACATAGGTAAAATATAAGTGTAAATATCTTAAATGTTTCTAGTAATATGGAAACAGTAAGAGTAAACACTTAGTAATGCCAATTACATTAATTGGCGACGAAAGAAAATCATCCCAGTTGGTGAAATTCGTACCTGTGCTGCCAGGCGGAATCCGATTGTTAACCAGACGCTTTATGTCCTACACTAAATTTCGCTGCCTGACGTATTTTCTTATTGGCGCGTTATAAATGGCACACTAACGACAGGACCCGAACTGCGCCCGACTGGTGCCGATGGAAAGGGTGACGCAGGCAGTCACGAAGCATAACACACGTTTATATTATTGATTTGTATCTAACTACCTTGCATTAGGTACAGTTGGAAAATCAATATAGTTTATATGGTGCAATAATAATTATTCTTTTTTGTACATCGTTTAACATTTTTGACGCCTACCTGTCAAACTAAATTAATTGCTAAGCTACTGAATTCTTATGAACTTACATCGGAAAAACTAAAGTGTAAACTATATCGATTCCGTGACTGTACATATCTAAATAACTTCTACAATAGAGAAAATATAGCGTAACTGGTGTATGCTCAAAGCATCAGTGATGAGAGAGCAAAACTTTGACAAATCATTCAAGAACTCCTCTATCTTTCGATATTGATAATCATTTGCACTACACGGAAGTGCAATGGAGGTAGTTGGCCATCTTCGACCTACATTACGTTCCCCCGTATTCAGCTACATAACATATTCGGTGCTCGTCTCGTAAAACTGGTCTATGCGTTCGAGTAACAAGACTATACACAAACATATACATAAATTCACACAATGAAGTTGACTTACGTTACCCAAATAACGGATTGATCGCTGAAGAAGGCATCAAGCCGAGAGAACCGAAAAGGTCTACAGGTGGTAATCGGCAAGTAGAAGAATGCGGATTAACCACGAAAAATCTGAACGCCGCCCAGAAAGAATGAGGATTTAGTCTTAGATTAACGTAAATACGCCGTAATAGGTGCTCCTCAACAGAGGACGGCGGCGGTTTAGATAAGAAAATTCTTCTCCCTCTTCAGTCCCCGGCCAAGAGCCGCTTTCTAAGAGCATTGTAAGGCAAGTTTTAAAATTCTGTGAATACTCGGAAGAAGCACCCGCGATTAAATAACACGCGCATTATTACGAGGTTCAAATTAGATTTGTAAAATTTCCCAACAAAGTAAAAATAGGCAACGTGCTCCATATACAGGCGCTTAAAGCGGCCTAATCCAAAGAACAGGATCGCTATAAAAGCAATTCCGCAAAAAAAGCAATTTTACGAAAGCGTTAAAAAGAGCTTCTATACGTTCTCTTGATTTAACTTAACAACGACGAGAAACCGAATGCGAAAAATCACCATTGTCTGTAGAAGTAGGTTTCAGTGCAGTTGTTAAGTACGTTTAAGATACTGAAATCTTAAATGACTTCACCGATGTGCTCATTCCAGAGCAGTGTTGCAATTTACAATGCCTATTTAATGATGTATTGTAAATTCGATTTGGACACAGAAATTGTCTATATAATTCATATTGTTTTACTTTCCGTCAAATGATTACAGGGTAAAACCACGTATGATTAAAATTTTAAAACCGTGTGATTGGCCATGATTCCAGTTTTAGTTGTATACATATAAACGATAACAACAAACTGTTACTACAACTATGTATTTTTGTATTCATTTTAACCTTTTAGGTGCAGAGGAATCGGGTTTATGTCCATACGACTTGCAATTACTTTCTCAACGCGATGTAACAATTTGATACTTTGTTTATGAGGCATCTCCATTCATCGTTTCATGATTACGCAAGTTCTAAAGATTTAGCCGGTTCCTGTAACGACAATTTTGTAATTTGCGACTAAGGAGAAGGTTGTATGTACTCTGCTATTGACGGTTGTAATTGAGAAACAATTGTTAATTACCGATTCGACGCAGTAGCAGTAGGAAGTAAAGATTGATAATTGGTCCTCGTATGCAGTTACGGTTGACATAAAAAATTAATTAGTAAGACATGAATAATAGCTTGGGCTGCATATTTGAAATAGCACTTTTTAAATCTCTCTCTGCTCTGGTCAGTGTAATACTGTGTATTAAAAATCGATTTAATTTCAGGGTCAGGTTTGTAATAAAAACAAGCCATCCTTAGAAGATCTGACTTTTATGGGATGACTCACACGGGCAGGAAGCATTTTCACCAAATCCAGCATGCAAGAGAATAAACTTGTCTACATGTCATTAAGACACTTTTTAGTAAGTGAGAGCCAACAAACAAGTTTATTTTCTACACCAGTTTGAACTTCATTTGTTTCGGAAAGATGCTATTCTCCTCACAACTAAAAAACGACTTATCAAGGTGACGGAAACGTTAGCTATCCTCTTTCTACTTGAGTTTCAGGGAGGTATTTTCTTATTCGTGCAGTCTTGTTACCACCGGGAGCATAGAAAACTGTACAGCTCTTGTACTCATTTTATGGGATATTTTAATGTCTTTATCTTACCGACTTTATAACTATTTAGGTAAAAATGTAGTATGTATGCACCAAGTATACTAATATATGAGTTTGAACGAAACATCTAACATTTCAAGTTAAAAACGGAAACACAATTTATTTTTGAAAAATATTAAAATCGTTCACTTTTCTATGCCCTCGATGGTATCTACGTATTTTAGATACGACATTGTAATTTTACATGGAAAAGGTGTACTTGATTTCTCGCGAAAAAATCAATGGTTTTCGAGATGAAGAATTTGAAGTTATTTTTAATCTAACTATTTATGGGCATTTTTTAAGTAGGCGCGTGCCACTTGAAATAACTGTTTATCAGTATTATTATTGTAAAAATCTGGTGTGATACACTCACACAACTTCCTTTTAAAGTAATCTTATAATTAGTCAAAAATTTGATTTTGAATTTTTAAGCATTTGTTAAAATTTTTCAAAAATGACAAATTCTACAAAAACGGTACAAAATAGAGCATTAGCTGAAGAGACAAATTTTCTCTATAATTTTAAGCTAAATTCAAAAATCTAATAATATACCGGGGTGTCCTATTTAAAATAGGAGTTAATAAAAAAAAAATAGAAAAAAAAACAAAGAAACCCTTTTTAGAAGTATTCAACTGGCAAATCACTTATCTCACATCAATACGCATTAAAAATGTAAAGTTTGAAAAAAATCGTTAGAGCCGTTTTTGAAAACATCTGAAAAATCACAATAGTAAACACCTACTTCCGGTTATGCGATTTTATTCAAAAGCTTGTCGCATCTACATAGTACACAAAACTTATATATGAAGTTTCACCGCCATACCTCTTTTCGTTTCTGAGATATTCTGTTCACAGACAGACAGACCAATCAACAAAAACATGTTTTTGGGGACTCGAAAACGTGAAGATCTGTTGAAAACTGGGGTGAATCCAATACGTCCTTTATCGTAAAAAGAAGTGAAAACGTCTCGCCATAACGAATTTCAAATACCTTATTTGGTAAAGCATTAAATTTTTCGATGTAAATCAAGTACACTTTCTGTGTGGAATTAAAATATCTATTAAAATATTGCTCCTGCGGCACCAAAAATGTAGAGGTTAAAAATGATCACTCTTAATGTTCAATGGAAGTAGGAATCAGTTACATTGATTCGATAAACAGTTTTGAGTTTGCCAAGAATATTCAAAAATAAAAAAAACAACTTTTTTTTTTTGAAAAAGTTAAGTTCATTTTTTCCAAGTGGTCTACATTTTTCTGTTAATACTTTTTTGGGTTGGTTTTAAAGCGACACGCCATATATTGAATAAATCTTTAAAAAAAATGTTTGGGAAAGGCTGAGCTATATTATTGATAGTTGGAGTAAAAAACGTTTTTCCGCAACAGTTTTAAAAGTCATTACTTTTAATATAGAAATTTTTAATTGAAGTTAACGTTTCTCTTACTGACACAAAAAGTGTGTGTTGATATGGAACACCTTTGGTCCCTAAAATTAAAAGTACTTGGACTTCCTAAGAACTAAAGGTAAGTCCTAACTAGTCGCTGTATGCAGTTTTCATAATGATTTTTTAATGAGAAACGTCAAAAGCAATCAATCATCTAAAATTTTGAATATTTTGTACTTTTCTAGGTTGCAGAAAAAATCGTATGTGTTCTTCGGATTATAATTGCTTGTCTAACAAAGTGCCAGTTTTAATCTTAATAAACCAATACACTATTAGTGTGTCGCATTAATAAAAATAAATACGCGTGTTCAATACTTAATAGATCTGTTGGTTTTGGAATTATACCAGCAGCGATAAAGTTTAAGAAATGTAGCGGGTAAAAACTGCCAAACCGCGAAACGAGCTAAAAGTTGAAGCACATAAATCCTTCCAAACTTCCAGTGAAGACAAAACCGTCATACTGACAAACTCTAAAAACGTAATATAATGACGATCGCGCGTGGCAGCGAATCCCAGTTTATCAGACGGATTATTACCTAAAGAGGGTCGAAACCATAACACCGTCAAAGACACAATGACTCCGTTGGCGCGATTAGAAGAATTAAGCAATTTCTGCCGCTCGGGGTAGACGAGTTGCCATAAATCCCTTCACTGACGCAAAAGCATCGAAGACAACGGCTGTTGACACATTCTAAGACAGGAAATTCCAACCCATCCGGACAGACGAGTGTGGAGTTATAAATTCCTCCCTAACACAATAGGACAAAAGTAACTATAAACAAGATCGGGACAGAACCCGATTGATTCTTTATAGTTTATATGGTCGTCCAGGCAGCTCTCACTTAACGCCCGATATTCCACTGTTAGCACGCCTGTTAAAGTAATTCAATTTCATTAACGTGTTGTTGAGAATTATTACTAACATTTGAAAATTAATTTGTTCTTCATAAAACGACGCTACAACTGTTACAATGGCAATGCTGGATACACTTTTGTTAAAAAAACACTAAATTTATTGATTTAAATTTAGACCTACAATTATAGGATTTAATCGCTTTGATCGATAACAATAATTGAACATTTCTTTCATAATGCAGCAATGAACTATAATCCACTAATAGGGAAATTACCCATTTATCATTATTTTGTTAAGGCAATTCACTTCAAGAAATAAACATTTTCAATTTGTTTTGTCTCAAAAATTCGAGAAATCCGACATTATAATACCCTCATAATAACAAGGATAATTAAATCGGTTTTCAGACTTGGAAATTAATTAATTATAACAAACTTATTATGATCGATGTTAATTGCATTTTTTTATTGAAATTTCTCAATCAGTGTGCAGGTTTGATTGTTTTTAAAGTGAATGGCAATAATCGTATAGTGGGATCACTTTAGGGCGATTTCGTATACATTTTTTGGTTTTGCGAAAGTATTATTAAATTAAAGCAGTTACTAGCATAAAGTACGTTTGTTGTATACAACAAGAGCCCAGACTATACATTAGATGCCTCCGATCCAAATAATTCTGTATCCGGCGTTTTTTACAATGATATTTTTTGATTCTATCCACAGAATTCAATAAACAAATTGGAAATAATGGCAAAGAAATTCTCGTATTTTACCTAACGAATTATACGTATAAATCAAGAACGAGATTGAATGTAAACTTCTGAAGAGTTAAGCTTGTTATATAAATTCTAGTGAATCACCCGAGCTACGCTTCGGTTCGCTAATTTAAGAGATTCATTAATATAAATTAAAAAAGGATGCAGTGGCCATGAATCGAACCCGGGCCGCCCGCATGACAGGTGAGCATTCTACCACTGAACTAATGATACATCGTTGTAACGCGCTGCTATAATGGTACATAGTGAATCACCCGAGCTACGCTTAGCTTCGCTAATTACTCGATTTCATTAAAACTTGAATTTTTCGTACTTTTTTTGAAAATAAAAACCGGCCTACGATGTAAGTCTAAATATTAGCAAAATTTTAAGCTATCATACAATGTAATCGCTCCAGTATCTTCGAAGGAGATAGCGAACAAACATACATACATACAAAGAAAGAAACCACCGATTTTATGGTATAGAATGAGTAAATGTGTATATGAAAATTAGTTCTACAGATAATATAACAACATCGTCATTTTCCATCACTAAAGGTTGCTGGGAAGGTAATGATTTAGTGTCTTCCAAATAATCCAAAAATAGTAATTATTCTAAATTTGTTAATAATTTTATTAGAATTCGTGAAAAACAGATTTAGTAATTTGTATAACTAGTTTTGAAAGTAGTAGAATAGGGGCCGCTTACCCCCACTCCTTTTAATTCGATTAAGCCACGCCCCTTTAATTCGCGGATTCGCGGTTTAATTCGCGGATTTATTCGCGGATCTCGCGGTTTTATTCGCGGATTGACCTAATTAATTTCGCAGTTTGATCTAATTAATTTCGCGGTTTGATCTAATTAATCACATATGAAGTTTGATATGTAATTTACATATGTGCTACTGATTAAATTACGCATTAGATTTTTTAATTTGCTTCTGGAATTACACGGCGGCCATCTTGGATTTCTGGCGGGAATATTTGAAATTTGAATTTTTACCGATTTTTTCTAAGTTTAATTTTTTGAATTTGAATTTCCCGGGGGTGTCGGCCATCTTGGTGCGCGCGCACTTCTCACGGCGGTTGTTTTTAATTTTGAATTTTTGCGGAAATATTTGAATTTCAAACTGGTAGATCTATTTCGCTCTTCGAAGCTGCTGTCTCTCTCTTGCATTCACTCGTGGAAATATTTAAATTTAAAAAATCTATTTGCGGCGGACCCGAGTGGGAATCGAACCCTAGTTTTCTGGTTAACAGTCTTAGCACCTTACCGTTGTGCTATCGAGGCGACTTGGAAATATAGGATTTGAACAAGACGTCATTTCGCAGCTGTGCCGTCACACCGTTCGAGTTGAAACAAATTATTTTTTCGAATATATAAAATATAAGAACGGAATTGTGCCGTCTAGGGCCTTAGAAACTTGTTAATAATTTTAAAAAATTGTCTTTGTAACTAGTTTTGCTGTAATTAATTTAATATGAGTGACGCTATCTCACTCAGTCCCATTGATTTTCTACAGCTTTCTCTTTTCCATCCCGTTTGCTACCTATGCGTAATTACAAAAGACGTTATCGCTCCAGGCAGACTTTCTATTTAGCCGGCGATTGTGTAGGGCTTTTAACCGTTGCATAGAATTCCAAAGTTTTATATAACGTGCCTAAACAGGATTGTTTAGAAGACTGTAATTATAATTAGCATCGTAATGGAATGCACCAAGATTTAAATCAGCATGCATTGTTCGTCTGGATCGAGCAGTACGTACTCCAACGGTTTCTAGTCTTGCTTGGTTGACAGACGACAGAATGCACGGTTACCGGTCAGCGCAGCCAACGGCTTGGCGCTAAAATCCCTGTGACACAAAATCTAGTGGGATAAGCTTGCCTGGTTAATAAACCACTCTAGTTCGTATGATTTTTGTCGCTTTTAAAAATAAATAGACATTATTTTTTTCGTGCTTGAGTTTTATAATTACGCTGAGCCCTTTGTGGCTTGATTACGTCATGCCGAAGCCTGCTAGTTTAAAAATTAAATGGGGGATAAGAGGTAAAGCCAGATCGTAAATATAAAAACGAGTTACAAATTTGATTTTAATATATTCCTGAAATACTAAGTATGAAAAAGTCTTGGTTTTAAAGGTTTGAACATTGTACCACTTAGCTGTTCTAACATTATACTTCCATATACATATTATAAATAAATTTTAAATGTTATTTTCGACTGAGTTTTAGCTTCTTATAAATTACAACAGTGCCCTCGCCCATATAAAATAAGACATACGCATTAAATAAATGTTTTTATTGTATAAGAATGGTTGTCCCCCATAATTTTGAATAAAAATCACACAATTTCGTTGAAAAATGTTCTGTTTCACTTACAATTTTACAAAACTGACATCACGTTACTTGAAATTATACAAAAAACGACATTTTTAGCCAATAAGCGATAAAAAATACGACATCCCACATCATTTCACTTAAAAATTATCACGTTTCGTCTTACAAAACGCTTTATAATAAAGAAAATGATGTAAAAACAGTTGTAAGAGTTATTTCTAAGCATAATTTTGCAAATGTTGTACACTTTTTCTCTAACTTGTGGCAGTTTTAGCAAGATTTGAATAAAAAACAGCCATTTCTGCAGCAATTTTAGTAAGATCTGAATAAAAACATGCAATTTCCAAAGCATTTCGTTTAAAATGTTAGAAAATCGACATCATCTCCCATGAAAATTTATAAAAATCGGCATCTTGTCACATTAAATTCTGTAAAAACGACAAAAACAATATTTTTTTCACAACTTTCATTGAAAAATAGTAAAATTTTACGAAAATACGTCTGTGCTGGCGACAAATGAAAATAAAATTGAATAGAAACACGCAAAAATTACGAAAAGACGTATGTGTTGACCCCCCAAAGTAACAAAAATTTGAATACGGAACCCTATTTTATAAGTAAACGTCTGAAATTGTGTCATTATATCGATAAAAACTGCATTTTAGTTTAAAAAATTCCAATATAAATGCAAACGGAGGAAAATAAAAACGCAATTAACCACAAAGTAACATAATTTTGAATAAAAAAACACAATTTCGTTGGAAAAATGTTCTGTTTCACTTAAAATTTTACAAAAACTGACATCATGTCACTTGAAATTATACAAAAAACGACATTTTTATCCAATAAGCGATAAAAAAATACGCCGTCTCACATAAATTTTAGAAAATCGACAGCATCTCCCATGAAAATTTATAAAAAATCGGCATCTTGTCACATTAAATTCTGTAAAAACGACAAAAACAATATTTTTTTTACAACTTTCATTGAAAAATAGTAAAATTTTACGAAAATACGTCTGTGCTGGCGGCAAATGAAAATAAATTTGAATAGAAACACGCAAAAATTACGAAAAGACGTATGTGTGGACCCCCCAAAGTAACAAAAATTTGAATAAAATCACACAATCATACAGCATCTCACATAAATTTTCGCAAATATCGACATCATGTCACATAAATTATACAAAAACTGTCATCACGTCACTTGAAATTATACAAAAAACGATATTTTATTCAACACACGATGAAAATTGAACAAAAATCACGCAATTACAAGCCATCTCACATAAATTTTCACAAAAATCGACATCATGTTACATAAACTATGCATAATTTTGCAAATGTTTTACACTTTTTATAAAATGCATCGCTCAAAATTAAAAGAAATAGCAATTTCGTTGAAAAAATCTACTACCACAATCATTTCGATAAACAAAATTCAAAAAATCTTATACTTTTGACGGAAATATATGTATGTTGACCACAAATTAACATAATTTTTAAATAAAAACGCGCAATTCGTTGAAAAAAATATTCTGACACCACCAAAACACGCAATTTCATTGAAAAATATATATATGTTGTCCACAAATTAACATAAAGTTGAATAAAAACACGTAATTTTGTTGAAAAAATGTTCCGGCCCCTTCATTTCACTTAAAATTTTACAAAACTGCCATCATAACACTTGAAATTATACAAAATATATGTATGTTGATCACAAATTAACATAAACCTGAATAAAACACACAATTTCGTTGAAAAATTTGCAAATGTTTTACACTTTTTTATAAAATGTATCGCACAAAATTAAAAGAAATCACAATTTTCTAAATTATATCACGCTATTATGAAATCGTAGATTGATTTTTGAAATTTTACACTTTGTAACTGTAAAATAACTACAAATACTAATATTTTAGCTTTAGACTTTGTAATTATTGCAGATTCGAGAAAAAAAAAACAAAGCAGAGTGGAAATAAAAAACATAAACACTTTGTAATAAACAAATATATTGTTCTTATTTCTTATAATACTTAATAATATAAATATAAATGTACAGCAGAATGTCTTATTTCTAAAAATTCGCTAGCAATTTACAAAACTGTAGTTTGAGGTGCACGACATTTCAAATTAAAAAGACTGCAAGTAATAAAATCAGAAATTCATTGTGTAATTTTAAAGTTTAAGATGCACCCAATCTAGAATTCCCTTCGTTTTTGGTGTTGATGACATCTGCCTTAGAGGCATTTTTCTAACGACCCTTTTTTGGAGGCGTTTCCTTATCGGCGTTCTTCTGACTGAACCTTTTTGATGTGGACTTGGATGAGTAGATGGTGTTTTTAATTTATATTCTAAATCGGACTCGCAGTTATCAGTTTCCATTTCGGTTTTTCCTGTAGTATCAGTCGGGGTTGGCTTCTTTTGCTGTTTAGGTTTAGCTAGCAGCACATTAGCAACGTTAAGGTCTTTGATGTACTCAGCAAACTGTAGGCGTCCGGGTGGATTAATAGTTTTTCGAGGCCGCAGAGTGTCATGAATTAAATCGACTATGTTAGACGCCGGTAAAATTTCACCCTTTATAGTAACGGTGCCCTTGTGATCCCAGCTCACATCGCTTGAGGTACTCAAAATGCGTAGGAAAACTTCAGCTTTTTTCTTAAAAGTTTTGGGAAGTGTAGATAAAATAACGGCATTTGATAGGCTGTCACTGGTTGTTTCAATAGGTATTTTGATTGGCTGCCGCGCCTGGTTTGTGAAATGAAGGAATCGTTGTAAAACCTGATTGTACTGGATCCATTTATCGTGATCAGTTAATTTGGACTTTAAAACTTTTTGCATTTCGTCATCAAGCTGTGATAATATATTTTTCTCTGCATCATTGCCAGCCTTAAGACGTTGGACAAATTCCGGCGATACAATCAACATCTTCCGCTCTTTGTCCATTTTAGTCGAAAAGGAGCTCAGTCGTTTGTTCTAGTAGAGCCGTCGTGAATAAACTAGCTTAAAATCAAGACTTTCATAATAAATATATAAAAAAAATATGACAGGTACGGGAATCGAACCCGTATTCTCTCTCGAGATCAGAACTTGAATCTGACGCCTTAACCATTCGGCCAACCTGCCTCCCTATATAAACGAGCACTCTCTGCATAATTAAGAAAATATATAGTTTAAATAGCCTTCTGCATGCAATTTCAAACAATATTTCATATAAATTAAGCCATGTACAAATTTCTTAATCAGGTTTTGATATATATTTTATCGAAAGATTGGACCCTCAGCTACCGTTTTATTATTTGTCGTGATGCGTCATCGATGAATTTTACAAGAGCCAGCCTGTCTGCGATGTGACGTAGGTAATGTCTCCATACCTTTTTATTTTAAAATTCTATAAAATCAGAGGTCCAAACTGCTGCCGCATCAGGTAACAGAGTACAATGGTTTAAAACGTGTTAGTGCGGCATCAGTCGGGCCTCTGTTTTTATAGAATTTTAAAATAAAAAGGGGTGGATACATTACCTACGTCACATCGCAGACAGGCTGGCTCTTGTAAAATCAACGATGACGCATCTCGACAAATAATAATAAAACGGTAGCTGAGGGTCCAATCTTTCGATAAAATATATATCAAAACCTGATTAAGAAATTTGTACATGGCTTAATTTATATGAAATATTGTTTGAAATTGTATGCAGAAGGCTTTTTAAACTATATGTTTTCTTAATTATGCAGAGAGTGCTCGTTTATATAGGGAGGCAGGTTGGCCGAATGGTTAAGGCGTCAGATTCAAGTTCTGATCTCGAGAGAGAATACGGGTTCGATTCCCGTACCTGTCATATTTTTTTTATATATTTATTATGAAAGTCTTGATTTTAAGCTAGTTTATTCACGACGGCTCTACTAGAACAAACGACTGAGCTCCTTTTCGACTAAAATGGACAAAGAGCGGAAGATGTTGATTGTATCGCCGGAATTTGTCCAACGTCTTAAGGCTGGCAATGATGCGGAGAAAAATATATTATCACAGCTTGATGACGAAATGCAAAAAGTTTTAAACTCCAAATTAACTGATCACGATAAATGGATCCAGTACAATCAGGTTTTACAACGATTCCTTCATTTCACAAACCAGGCGCGGCAGCCAATCAAAATACCTATTGAAACAACCAGTGACAGCCTATCAAATGCCGTTATTTTATCTACACTTCCCAAAACTTTTAAGAAAAAAGCTGAAGTTTTCCTACGCATTTTGAGTACCTCAAGCGATGTGAGCTGGGATCACAAGGGCACCGTTACTATAAAGGGTGAAATTTTACCGGCGTCTAACATAGTCGATTTAATTCATGACACTCTGCGGCCTCGAAAAACTATTAATCCACCCGGACGCCTACAGTTTGCTGAGTACATCAAAGACCTTAACGTTGCTAATGTGCTGCTAGCTAAACCTAAACAGCAAAAGAAGCCAACCCCGACTGATACTACAGGAAAAACCGAAATGGAAACTGATAACTGCGAGTCCGATTTAGAATATAAATTAAAAACACCATCTACTCATCCAAGTCCACATCAAAAAGGTTCAGTCAGAAGAACGCCGATAAGGAAACGCCTCCAAAAAAGGGTCGTTAGAAAAATGCCTCTAAGGCAGATGTCATCAACACCAAAAACGAAGGGAATTCTAGATTGGGTGCATCTTAAACTTTAAAATTACACAATGAATTTCTGATTTTATTACTTGCAGTCTTTTTAATTTGAAATGTCGTGCACCTCAAACTACAGTTTTGTAAATTGCTAGCGAATTTTTAGAAATAAGACATTCTGCTGTACATTTATATTTATATTATTAAGTATTATAAGAAATAAGAACAATATATTTGTTTATTACAAAGTGTTTATGTTTTTTATTTCCACTCTGCTTTGTTTTTTTTTTCTCGAATCTGCAATAATTACAAAGTCTAAAGCTAAAATATTAGTATTTGTAGTTATTTTACAGTTACAAAGTGTAAAATTTCAAAAAATCAATCTACGATTTCATAATAGCGTGATATAATTTAGAAAATTGTGATTTCTTTTAATTTTGTGCGATACATTTTATAAAAAAGTGTAAAACATTTGCAAATTTTTCAACGAAATTGTGTGTTTTATTCAGGTTTATGTTAATTTGTGATCAACATACATATATTTTGTATAATTTCAAGTGTTATGATGGCAGTTTTGTAAAATTTTAAGTGAAATGAAGGGGCCGGAACATTTTTTCAACAAAATTACGTGTTTTTATTCAACTTTATGTTAATTTGTGGACAACATATATATATTTTTCAATGAAATTGCGTGTTTTGGTGGTGTCAGAATATTTTTTTCAACGAATTGCGCGTTTTTATTTAAAAATTATGTTAATTTGTGGTCAACATACATATATTTCCGTCAAAAGTATAAGATTTTTTGAATTTTGTTTATCGAAATGATTGTGGTAGTAGATTTTTTCAACGAAATTGCTATTTCTTTTAATTTTGAGCGATGCATTTTATAAAAAGTGTAAAACATTTGCAAAATTATGCATAGTTTATGTAACATGATGTCGATTTTTGTGAAAATTTATGTGAGATGGCTTGTAATTGCGTGATTTTTGTTCAATTTTCATCGTGTGTTGAATAAAATATCGTTTTTTGTATAATTTCAAGTGACGTGATGACAGTTTTTGTATAATTTATGTGACATGATGTCGATATTTGCGAAAATTTATGTGAGATGCTGTATGATTGTGTGATTTTATTCAAATTTTTGTTACTTTGGGGGGTCCACACATACGTCTTTTCGTAATTTTTGCGTGTTTCTATTCAAATTTATTTTCATTTGCCGCCAGCACAGACGTATTTTCGTAAAATTTTACTATTTTTCAATGAAAGTTGTAAAAAAAATATTGTTTTTGTCGTTTTTACAGAATTTAATGTGACAAGATGCCGATTTTTTATAAATTTTCATGGGAGATGCTGTCGATTTTCTAAAATTTATGTGAGACGGCGTATTTTTTTATCGCTTATTGGATAAAAATGTCGTTTTTTGTATAATTTCAAGTGACATGATGTCAGTTTTTGTAAAATTTTAAGTGAAACAGAACATTTTTCCAACGAAATTGTGTTTTTTTATTCAAAATTATGTTACTTTGTGGTTAATTGCGTTTTTATTTTCCTCCGTTTGCATTTATATTGGAATTTTTTAAACTAAAATGCAGTTTTTATCGATATAATGACACAATTTCAGACGTTTACTTATAAAATAGGGTTCCGTATTCAAATTTTTGTTACTTTGGGGGGTCAACACATACGTCTTTTCGTAATTTTTGCGTGTTTCTATTCAATTTTATTTTCATTTGTCGCCAGCACAGACGTATTTTCGTAAAATTTTACTATTTTTCAATGAAAGTTGTGAAAAAAATATTGTTTTTGTCGTTTTTACAGAATTTAATGTGACAAGATGCCGATTTTTATAAATTTTCATGGGAGATGATGTCGATTTTCTAACATTTTAAACGAAATGCTTTGGAAATTGCATGTTTTTATTCAGATCTTACTAAAATTGCTGCAGAAATGGCTGTTTTTTATTCAAATCTTGCTAAAACTGCCACAAGTTAGAGAAAAAGTGTACAACATTTGCAAAATTATGCTTAGAAATAACTCTTACAACTGTTTTTACATCATTTTCTTTATTATAAAGCGTTTTGTAAGACGAAACGTGATAATTTTTAAGTGAAATGATGTGGGATGTCGTATTTTTTATCGCTTATTGGCTAAAAATGTCGTTTTTTGTATAATTTCAAGTAACGTGATGTCAGTTTTGTAAAATTGTAAGTGAAACAGAACATTTTTCAACGAAATTGTGTGATTTTTATTCAAAATTATGGGGGACAACCATTCTTATACAATAAAAACATTTATTTAATGCGTATGTCTTATTTTATATGGGCGAGGGCACTGTTGTAATTTATAAGAAGCTAAAACTCAGTCGAAAATAACATTTAAAATTTATTTATAATATGTATATGGAAGTATAATGTTAGAACAGCTAAGTGGTACAATGTTCAAACCTTTAAAACCAAGACTTTTTCATACTTAGTATTTCAGGAATATATTAAAATCAAATTTGTAACTCGTTTTTATATTTACGATCTGGCTTTACCTCTTATCCCCCATTTAATTTTTAAACTAGCAGGCTTCGGCATGACGTAATCAAGCCACAAAGGGCTCAGCGTAATTATAAAACTCAAGCACGAAAAAAATAATGTCTATTTATTTTTAAAAGCGACAAAAATCATACGAACTAGAGTGGTTTATTAACCAGGCAAGCTTATCCACTAGATTTTGTGTCACAGGGATTTTAGCGCCAAGCCGTTGGCTGCGCTGACCGGTAACCGTGCATTCTGTCGTCTGTCAACCAAGCAAGACTAGAAACCGTTGGAGTACGTACTGCTCGATCCAGACGAACAATGCATGCTGATTTAAATCTTGGTGCATTCCATTACGATGCTAATTATAATTACAGTCTTCTAAACAATCCTGTTTAGGCACGTTATATAAAACTTTGGAATTCTATGCAACGGTTAAAAGCCCTACACAATCGCCGGCTAAATAGAAAGTCTGCCTGGAGCGATAACGTCTTTTGTAATTACGCATAGGTAGCAAACGGGATGGAAAAGAGAAAGCTGTAGAAAATCAATGGGACTGAGTGAGATAGCGTCACTCATATTAAATTAATTACAGCAAAACTAGTTACAAAGACAATTTTTTAAAATTATTAACAAGTTTCTAAGGCCCTAGACGGCACAATTCCGTTCTTATATTTTATATATTCGAAAAAATAATTTGTTTCAACTCGAACGGTGTGACGGCACAGCTGCGAAATGACGTCTTGTTCAAATCCTATATTTCCAAGTCGCCTCGATAGCACAACGGTAAGGTGCTAAGACTGTTAACCAGAAAACTAGGGTTCGATTCCCACTCGGGTCCGCCGCAAATAGATTTTTTAAATTTAAATATTTCCACGAGTGAATGCAAGAGAGAGACAGCAGCTTCGAAGAGCGAAATAGATCTACCAGTTTGAAATTCAAATATTTCCGCAAAAATTCAAAATTAAAAACAACCGCCGTGAGAAGTGCGCGCGCACCAAGATGGCCGACACCCCCGGGAAATTCAAATTCAAAAAATTAAACTTAGAAAAAATCGGTAAAAATTCAAATTTCAAATATTCCCGCCAGAAATCCAAGATGGCCGCCGTGTAATTCCAGAAGCAAATTAAAAAATCTAATGCGTAATTTAATCAGTAGCACATATGTAAATTACATATCAAACTTCATATGTGATTAATTAGATCAAACCGCGAAATTAATTAGATCAAACTGCGAAATTAATTAGGTCAATCCGCGAATAAAACCGCGAGATCCGCGAATAAATCCGCGAATTAAACCGCGAATCCGCGAATTAAAGGGGCGTGGCTTAATCGAATTAAAAGGAGTGGGGGTAAGCGGCCCCTATTCTACTGAAAGTCATACTTTTTTTCATGAATTGACTTTTAGTTGACAGTTTTAAGTTTGTGAAACAACTGTTTGATAACATGTTTTCATTAGTTCACGTCGTCAGTAGCAACGTGTTTAAAATGATTTCATTAGACACGTTGTCAGTAGCAACGTGTTTTAATAGTCGTTTGTACAACTAGTTTTGAAAGTCTACTTTTTTTTCATGAATTTGCAGTTTGATTAACGACGGCGAAGTGCGAGTTAATCAAGCAAATGAATGAAAAAGGGGACTTTCAAAACGTGTTGTACACGTAGTTTTTTTTGTATAGTGATATCTTGTAACTCGAAATTTAGTCGAAAAGGACTTCGCAATTTAGAACTGTCAAATTGACATTTCAATAAAATAGTTAAAAAAGTGTAATTTTTTCACGATTTTGCGTTAAAAAAAGTAGTACTTTCAATACGATTTTTCGTTAAAAAAAGACGACTTTCATGATCACTATGCAAAAAAGTAATTGTTTTAATACCCTTACTATGTTGTACAGGTATTAATTTTAACATGATCTATATTTTAAATACCTATACATATTCGCATCTTGTATGTAATGAAATAAACACAAAACTTGTTACACCTACTTTATCAATTTTTGACACAAGTATCAAGGCAAGATGCCACATTAACGAAAGTGCCCTATAGCAACGTGGTAACTTTTAGTATTCCAAACAACTAGCTCAAACGGAATGCCGGAAAGGGGCCGTGGGCATGAAAGGTACGTAATAAACTCACCTAATTGTGATTAGCAATAAATGATCTAAGAGATAAGGGCACCAGGTTCAATAACTTACTATAATTCGTACTACACGCACTAAATGAGTTGTGACGAAAGACATGCTATAAGGAAATAACGAATACTCTAAAAAGAAACAAAATTGGCTACTGTTAAACATCAAAAATACGTTTATTGGCAACAACGAATAAAGTAGGTACAGAAAGACATTAATGACAAAAA
>CALNHX010010844.1:0-36864 GCA_940337035.1 Agriotes lineatus | reverse complement strand
ATTAATTTTTGTAAATAGTATAAAATAGCATTGGCTTTGATAATAATCTGTAAAACAGTATTAAAAATTAGTGTTAGCCTTGATTTGAACAAAATTTAATCAGAGTAGGCTTGGAAACAATGTAAAACAATGTTAAGATTGAAGACAAACAATGGAGGAAAGGAAGCCAAACTGTAAGGTGGTGTTAATTTGGCTTCCCCAATAAAGAATTGTTAATTTGTGAATAAATACTCTTTTCCCAGTTCATTGAGTTTTAAAGTTAATTCTATATCGTGTGGGTATGCTGTAGTAGAGTGCATTCATTTGTAGCACCTCTGCAGAAGTTTTAAAAACTGTTCGAATTTTGGCTAGTTTCGGGCAGAGTAGTTGGAACACCTGAAAGCTAGAGTTAGGCAGTGACCTTCATAGAAAGCAGTGGAGCCCTAGGCGTGGGCAACGGTGTGAGTTAGAAGCAGTTTTTTGTTTCGCAGCGGTCGAGCTACCGGAGTCGTTCTGAAGGGCTTTTAGCGGCTTGGATCGGCGGGCCAACGGAGAAAGAGGGACCCAAGCATCGTGGGACTTGCTAAGAAGTTGAGTTAAGGCCAGTTTTCATTCCAAAAGCAACAGAAAGGTCAGAAAGCTTCACCCAAAAAGATTGAATTTAGCGAATTTCTTGGTGGCGTCAGTTTTTTGTACACTTCCTGCAGAAGCATCCTTTGTGTGTTTTTTGTTTGTGACGTATATTTACTTACAGCAGTTGTTATCACCTAAGCAACGCTTCAATTACATAATCACAGATAATTGTCATTTAATTACGAACTTTTTTTGCAGATTGCGAGATTGGATCGCTATATATGAATTAATTTTCCATTACTTAAATAATATCCTGTATTATAGCGATCTCAGTAGTTAAATATACTTTACACAAAGTGTTTACAATTAAATTAGTAAAAATAATTTTAGGTTATCAAGTTAATAGCAAATGTATTTCTTATAATTTATACAAATCAAAATAATATTGACAAGGATGTTTGTAGAGACCCGACCTATATGGGATATAGTTATTTATTTTACACAGAATTAAATTATAATATCCAAATCAACTAAATAAACCATAATAATATATATGCACTCCAAAGAATTGCCTACTTAAATTGTAACCAGCATTTACAAGTCTTGCACACGGACTCAAGAGCATACATATATTTGTTTTTCAATTGGAACACTTTGTATGTTTTTTTATAACTAAAATCAGTACTAAAACTAGCATATGGTATTAAATTCAAAACAATATTTCAGTTTAAGTGTGCTTTTAAAGTAAACATGCGAATAAAAGATTCAACAATAAATTATTGTAGGATAGCTATTTTTGTTTGATAACAAAATGGACAGATACGAAGTGTACCTATAATAAATATCGTATGAGTAAAAAGAAAGTTTATCAAGGGTGCTAGTATATATTTCGGCACTGTATGTCAGATTTCTGCCGCGGTTTCCAGATGATTTGTTTACAAATCGCGTTCTGCAAATATTCGCATAAATTAACAAGTTTGAGGGGTACCTAGCGATGTTCCCGGAGTCGTGGCACAATGAAATTGCCCCTGCCGAAATTTGCTCATCTTAGCGGGCAAAATGGATTTGACAGCTCGGCGTTTGCTTGCGGTGAATTCATTGGCATTCGGGCTCGAAAGGCAGGCTTGGATCAGGAAGGCGTCTTTAAACGTCCAATGCAGATCCTCTAAGTAAGTTTTAATAAAGGCGGCTATGTTGCTTGAGCCGCCTTCAGGCAGAACATTCAAAATGGTTCCTACGGGCTGGTTATTATAATATTCTTGTCGCCTACGGTAGTGTCGGGACCGTAGGGTTTTGAATTAACTGGGAATGCTAGGAGACCGAGAGACACAGCCACATTCTAATGCTAGGAGAGGTTTTTGGAGAAGGGAAGTCCAGAGCAGTTGCTAGTCAGGATTGGTGGACTCAAGTGACTTCAAATTGTCGATAAACCTGCTTATATACTCTTCCGGTGGCTTTATCGGTACAGTGGTTCTGGGTTCTCATGGAGTGGGAAACGATGCTGTTGTTGATTCAGTGCGACTTTGTGCATAACGGGTGCCTTTGTGTTATTGTAAAACCGAGCGCCAGTTACATGTAAACAAAATATTGTTCTTCCCACTCAGAATGGAAATGCTGTATTTGGGCTTTTTTATTTGTTGGTGCCATAATAAATTATATTTTTGAAACCTCTCTACTGTCGGAAAATTTACAAATGGATATATTCCGAGCTCATATCACTATATTGTCATATTTTTACAGATGAGGAAGAGACAATGGAAGTGATTTACAACTCCCCAATGCTTCATCAAGTGTACAATTTCATCAGAGCAGGTGGACCAGCTGGATGCACTCTTAAGGAAATACAAGCTAACAAGGGCCTAGACTTCTACTCAATTCGTGCAGCGGTAAATCAATTAGTCAACCAGAACTTAATTGTGGGAGTGAAAATTGATATGGGTCGTCAACGAATGATAAAGTAAGCTTCTTTTGCTATTCATTCTACAATTCTTACAATGCAATTCATGTATGAAGGTACCACACCTGCCATTACCATTCTGACACTGATGAAGCATTCTTACCTGAGAACCAAGCCGCAGAAGCTTGTCAACTGGAAAAGGAATCACTTGCATTTCTGTCAGATTTGCTGGAAATTGAACCTGAATTTTTGAAATCTGAACCTTATTCACAAGAGGAATTAAATGTGCAAAATAGTTCGTCTAGTGGAAGTTATACATTGATTCGACAATTACGTCAACAAAATAAACAGTCAAAAGACGAGTTAAATAAAACTAAATTGGGTGTTACTAAGTTTCTGCCATCTAAAGCACCATTAAAATTAGAAACTGTTGATGGTGAACATAACGGTAATGAAGTTATGGATGCTCCTCAAAAGCATTCTAACTCTTCTCTTTTTGAAAAAATATTTAAAAATCAACATGGATACAATACCGTCCGCAATAATATACTAATTACTAATGAATGTGAAAACGATCAATCCATGAATTCTGATAACTGTTTGAAAAATGCCTGTTATAATATATGTCATTCTTCAAATTTGCCTAACCTTAACTTTAGAAATAGGAAGAAGAAGAAAATTCATAAAAGATTGTTTTTAAAATCAAAGCAAGCCAACATATTGGACTTGAAAAAATCACCAACGGTTGAAGATGTATTAAAAAGCATGGTTTGTCCATTAATATTCCCATCAAAGAATTTATCAGCAAGCATGCAGTATCGGCAACTATGCTATAAAGTAATAAAAATTATTAAACCAATTTTATCCCACTTCAGATATAAATTGAAAGTTTTATTGCCAAAGAAACGATACATGTGCAAATGGAAGCTACCAAATGATAAGATGGCACTATTTTCCAAAGACCATCCATTACTCAGCCTGGCACCTGTCGAGTCACCCAAACAAACGCCAAAATCCAAGCCAGGAATGTTTAATAAATTACAGCTTAAACGAAAGGCCGATTCTGATGAAAACCAGGACATTAAAAGAGTTAGGTTAGATGAAAGCTCTGTTTCTGTGAGCGAATCGCCGTCAGTTGTAGCACCTAACACCTATATGGGGCCCAATCCAAGAATAGCATATTATGAAGTAGATGACGAAGGTATAGAGACAACAGTATTAGTGTCCACAAAGCCAGAAGAATTTGATGAACCTGGCTCAAAGTACATAAAGGATAATAATGCAACTTTACGAACGTTAAAACGTGCACATTGTATCCTGGAAGCTGTGTCGCAGGAAAAGATAATTACCGATGTTCGGCGATTACACAGGATAATCGAAGCACAGGATAAGGAAGAGGGTTATAATGTAAAAGTCGACAAGAAATCCATTGAACGCATCTACACGAGACTTGTTAGAGGAGGGCATATTCAAGTCTTACAAATTACATTAAAAGCGAAGGACATGAAGCGCAGCGTTACAGTACTAAGTGATCCATCTATAAACGTGCAGCACAGCGTAATAGAATCAATTATTGAACAATTAAAGATGAAATTTTTTGTATCTGCACGAAAAAATAATATTCCTGTACGAAAAAGCATTCCATCAGTTGAGACGAGCCCAACCTTTGATACGTGTGAAATATCTGGTAGTGTTGGAGAGCTGAGGCAGCTTTCAAACAATGACTCGCCTTATTTATACAATCGCAATATTGGGAAAGACTATGGACATTCTCCTAAATTCATGCGCATGCGCGTGCTGCATGAGTTCTTGTTTCATTTAATTTATAATTATCCATACAATCAAGAAGTAAATAACGTGGCTGAAATGTTTAATGAGCTAGAAGTTATGGTGGAAGACGATATAATCAAAGAAATGCCGCAAGTGTATTGCAAGGAAATTGGTTGGAAAATGTTTATACCACCCCTTACGAGACATAGCGGTTGGCCTGAGGGTTGGGCATTGGTCTGTGATGTTCTATTGCGTTTACCTTTATCATTATTTGTAAAATTGTATAATGTTTCCTATGTTATTCCTGAACTACCAATGTATCTAGAACATCCAGTAAAACAATATTATTTAGTCAAACATTTACCACCAGATATCCGTAATGGAATTTTGCACCGGCGCAAATATATATTCAGTATTCATGAAACTTTTGCTCGATTGTGTTACATTGGTTTACTACAGTTTGGTCCACAAAAGCTAAGGGAGAAAGATCAGCTGTTTATATACCTCAACCGCCATGCAACTCTGCTCGATACCACTACTAGTAATGCTGGCTATCACTATGTCGAGGATAAGGAATATAAAAAAATACATTACCACTTTGCTACTAACGTTGATGTTGAAACGTATTGGTACGAAATGTGGAATATCTGCGCACATTCCAAACTGGGTTTACGTAATACAGTCACTGGGACTTATATAACCATAGAACAAGTAGATACAAAACCAGCTATGATAGAAGCGATGAAGCCACAAACGCCAGAATCGGCCCTGCTAAATGATGACGGGCACATACCCGGTGATGGTCGGGGAGCTGGTGGCCTGGATTCCGCTCTCTGGTCCCATATTAAACGCAACTGGATTTGGTGCAGCTACGTTGCTAAATCTCAACCGGAAAAATCAGCTGCAAACGACGCAAACAGAAGAAAAAAGTACAAACTAAAAACGAAAAGTAATACTGTAAAATCTAAGAGTAGTAAAGCACTAGACACAGGTTCTGAAGACAACCTAATTCCTATAACTGAAAGTCAGCGCCGCACATACAAAAAAACCAAGGTTTCTCAAGCTAAAAAATCTGACACTTCACAGCCGACAAAAAGTAGAAAAAAATATGTTCGCAAAGTACTACCCAGGATTGATGTAAAGAAGAAAAAGGATTACGATAGCATCGACAAGAAGCTTATGGAAAATTTGAAACAAAGCCGATCGGAATGGATTGAATCGGAAGATAGAGTGCTGCAAATTTTTAAAATCGTAGCGACGTTTTTGTGCCCGAATTATCGTAAACAAAGTATTCCTTATACTGTCATGAGAGATGTGTTGCATAGATTATCCCCCTGTAGTACAAATAAGACTTCTGGAGCATGTCATAGAAGGCTTGCTGTTATTTTCGGTTCAAGCAAACAGCAAGAATATTTGCAACATATCGTGAGAACTCTACATCATATTCCATATGTGAGCAAATATTTTCAGAAATTTACAGCTTCAACGGATGCAGGGAAATCTTTATCAGATAAGCAATTAAATGGCGCTTTTGTTTTCTTAGTAGTCTATTTCTTTAAACACCAGCATGAAGTTCAGCACATTTTCGAAGCAATAGCTTATAAATCTCAAGTTGACCTCAAATCGGCAAGATCAAAAGTTGCAGATAAAACTGAAATATCTTTAACGAATATTTCGAAAAGTGAAGCCGAGTCTTCATTAAGTCCGCAGCATCGGAATTCGTATGAATCAAGACCAATGGAAATCATAGCATATGAATGCATTGAACTTACCAATCCCAGATCTAGAAACGGCAAGTTATATTCCCAAGCTGTCACGTTTCCACAGACCGAAGCAGATGTGATTTTAGATACAATAAAGTCAATTATTCACAGCACAATTGGAAGTAGACAGGATGAAATTAGTTGGTTGTATCAGCTATTTCGAGTGTACCAGAATTACCCAGATGACTTGTTGAAAGCTGCTTTGACTGAAATTCGCAACTCGCAAATGATAGCCCTTAAGCGCAGTTTTACAAAAAAACACAGTGATTTAGAAGGCTTGCCAATAACAACCAAATTTTTTCAGTTTTCATTTTATTACTACTTTGCTCAGATTACAAAGTTTCCCCCAGAGCTCTTTCACGAAGCTCATGAAATATTTCTGGGAATTGTCAAACACAAAGACAGTTTGATGAACACGACAGGCCTTCCTATGGAAAGCTTTGAACAGGGCCATGCTGTTGGTTTAGCTGAAATAGCATTTGATATAAATACATATTTTTCCATGGATATTCCTAAAGAAGTGTTAATTTTAAACCCAAAAATTGCAGACCACTCTGAATTGATCAGGGAATTGGCCATACGTTACAAAAAAATGCTTACTTTAGTAAAAGAAGGCACTTATTTTAAAGACGATGAAAATGAGGAACATAATGAACGTGAATCCATGCAAAGTGATAATCTTAATGCAGCAGAAGAGGTAAACCTTCCAAAACAACCCAAATTGATACCTAGGACACCTATGATACAGAGGTTTCTAAAATCTTGGTTTTTGGCAGATGAATTTGATGAAGCTAATGAAGATGGAGAAGACAACGATAAATCTCAAACAGTTTCTGAAACTGGTAAAGAAATGCACACTCATTTTGTGTCTGTTTCCGCAAGGGAAACTGTTATTGCATCTGAAGATCTCGAGAAAAAGAGTAGTGTGAAACTTGAGAGGAAAAAGAAACGTCCTAATCAAATGACTTCTGAGGAAAGTAAAAAAATTCTTGAATCGCTAAACCCTCAACTGCAGCTTACAAAGCAAGAAATTCAGACTACTTCATCTAAAGTTAGTGAGAAATCAACACAAGATATAACTAAAAGTACTACTTTGGAGAAAAGACCAGAACTTCAGCTAATACCCATTGCAGAAAATATGTCAGATTTAAGTTTTGAAGATTATGAGAAGAAACTTGAAACGCTTTTGAGTGGAAAAGTCACTGAAACTTACAATTTACCTCTGAAACTCTCACTGAAAGAAAATCAGAGAGACTCCGATATTAACACTAATGAGAATACTGAAGATATACTAGTGGATGCTTCGGAAGAGTCAAATATTTTGGAAAAATATCTTTATAGTAAGAGACATTTGACAATTACTTCTGCAGATACGAATGTTAGTGGCTGCAGGCAACCACAACATATGCATGTTGGTGTTGAAAATGAAATAAATACAGGCAACACCGATTCTGACCCCATTACCAATGCCAGAATTCAATATCTGATGGATGATGAGCTTACTGTAGAGCAAATTATGACAGAAATGTTGGTGGAATGCCCTGAAGAAGCTAGAAAAGTTCCCAAAGCAATTAATCTGGCTCGTCTGTTGGTTAAAGGCCTTTTCCCAGAGCTGGATGAAGATGAAGAAAGATTGGAGCGACTTCATCAGCACTTTTTAATCATTTGCCCTGATACTAATCTTTCTTTATCGGATTTTGATAGCAATGAAGAACTTAAGTATATACACCTGGAACATCCACAGACTTGCAAGCAATTGCTACGAAAAGTACAAATGTGAGTATTGTCCCATTCAGCCTGATTATATGTTATGTCTTACGATTTTTTGTAGGGATATAATTGTGAATGAAAGTGTACCTACAAATACTGAATTATCCAGTAAATTAAGAAGTTTAGGAAGTACAGATTTGGATGTATTCGTAGCAGAATCTTTAATAGACTTTGTTTACAAAAAACGTGTAACTGGGGCTTCTGTTAACCAGCTCAAGGTAATAAATTCAATCATTTTTATTATTAGTTGAGCAACATTTTTTATTTGATCCTATGGTACTTTTTTGCCGTTTTGTGATTTTATCGTTGCCGCAACTGTTTTTACTGTTATATTTAGTAGAAATTACAGCAGGTTTTAGTCATGAATTTGTTTACAAAAATCTGGAAGATGTGGAATTTTACGTAAAACTTTTAAGCTATATAAACTAGACGTGGCAACCGGATCCAAATCTGAATCTTGAGATTCCAATCTCAGATTCACATTCGTAATTGCGAATTGCGGATTCAGATTCGTGTACGTAGGAAGCTGTTATTCTGTTCGAATATACAAATCTCGGAATAAGATTAGTGTAAATGAATCTCAAGTCCAGATTCATAGATGTCAATGAGATTCGTATGACAAATCTCAGATTCAAGTTCGGATTGAGGTTAGCTCATGCAAATGTGAATCTCTGCAGTACAAATTTCTGGTTTCAGCTTCTAATTTTGTAGTGTACCCAAAATTAGGTTGCCATTTCAGAATTTAAATTTTATGTTGGAAGAACCATTGACAGTAAAACATTCTTATTTTTTTATGTATATTAGTTTCTTTGTGAATCATTTCAGCTTCAAAATGATCAAAGAAGAATGAATGTAACGCAATACAAGATCTTTTTACTTCCTTTTACTACTATAAAGGAAGTATTGGATTCACCCCAAAAATTCGAAATTGAGTTTTCAACAGATCTTCACGTTTTAGAGTCCCCTGATCCCAAAAAACATATTTTTTTTCATTGGTCTGTGTGTCTGTCTGTCTGTCTGTCTGTCTGTCTGTGAACAGAATATCTCACAAACGAAAAGAGGTATGGCGTTGAAACTTCATATATAAGTTTTGTGTACTATGTAGATGAGACAGCAAGCTTTTGAAGAAAATCGCATAACCGGAAGTAGGTGTTTACTCTTGTGATTTTTCAGTTTTTTTCGATTTTTTCAAAAACGGCTCTAACGATTTTTTTTAAACTTTACATTTTTCTTACATTTTTAATGTGTATTGATGTGAGATAGGTGATTTTCCAGTTGAATACTTCTAAAGTGGGTTTCGTTTGTTTTTTTTTCTATTTTTTTTATTAACTCCTATTTTAAATAAAATACCCGGTATATTTTTACATTTTTGAATTCACCTTAAAATTCTAGAGAAAATTTGTCTCTTCAACTAACACTCGATTTTGTACCGTTTTTGTAGAATTTTTAATTTTTGAAAATTTTTAACAAATGGTTAAAAATTAAAAATGAAATTTTTGACTAATTATAAGATCACTGTAAAAGGAAGTTGTGTGAGTGTATCACACCAGATTTTTTATCAATGGCAGTAATAGTTATGTATGTTTAAGGTAGAAGGAACCTGTATAGTGCACAAGATGATTTACAAAGCTATGCAAAAACGTCAAGCATATAAAAATATTGTCCCATGTTCAAATTCTAGAGTCGATTATTCTAAGATTTGAGATTTGGATTAGTATCGGTTCCAATCTTATTTTCATGTTCCAAGATTTAAAACTCTTGTTCAGATTCATAGATTCAAACCATCTGTTCAGATTTGAATGCCTTGTTCCTGCATAAATATTAGGTATGTTCCTGTTCTGTTCGCAAATTTGAAACTCTTATTCATATTCACAGATTCAAACCTTCTGTTCAGATTCGAAGATTTGAAAGTTTTGTTGTTCACACTCACAGATGCAAGCCATCTGTTCAGATTTGAATCCTGTGTTCAGCTTCAAATCTTATGTTCCTATTCACAAATTTGAAAATGATGTTCAGATTCACAGATTTAAACCTTCTGTTCAGATTCGAATCATATGTTCATGTTCAAATCTTATGTTTCTCTTCATAGATTTGAAACTTTTGTCCAGAATCGCAGATTCAAAGCTTCTGTTCAGATTCGAATCCCGTGTTTAGATTCGAAGATTTAAAAGACAATCTGATAATATTAGTCGACTTCAACGCACAAATTGGCAGGGAAGATTATATTAAACAGGTGGCAGGGAGCATACATTACATGAAAGAACAAATGATAATGGCGATAGAGTGTGTAATTTAGCAACATTACTATACTTGGATATAAGCAGTACACGTTTTAAACACCGAGAAGAACATAAAGTAACGTGGATAAAACCTGGTAGCACAACAGAGAACCGGATAAATCATATACTAGTATCAAAACAGAAAAATCTTCTTGTATGTGACGTGAGATGATTTAGAGGCGCAAATGCTGACTCAGATCATATGTTAGTAATAATGAAGTTGAAGCTGCAATTAAGTATCATAAAAAAAGGAAAGAAACAAACCAAAAGATGGGCAGTAGAGAATTTCAATAACAAGGATACAGTAAAGAAGTATGTGCAAGCAGTAAACTACAGAATAAAAGAAGAAATTACTGAAAATGGAATCATGCAAATAGAAAAAGAGTGGGAGGTATAGCATAAAACATAGTTTAGTAGAAGCAGGGAACCAGACAGTAGGACATACAGTGAAAAAATGTAGAAAGGAATGGTACGATGACATCTGTGAAGATGCTGTGAAATCTAAAAATGAAGCGCGATTAAAATGGTTGAGAACATAAAACGATCAAGACTAACAAATATAAAGAAAAAAGAAAAGAAGTAGTAAAATTATGTAAGAAACAGAAAAAACAGTGGCTACATAAGGAAATGGAAGAAATAGAAAGCAATTACAAAAACTCGAAGAAGTTCTACAGAAAAATCAAATCTCACAAAACTACTAATACACAAACAATAAGAGGAATAAGAAATAATGATGTTGACATAATACAGAACGCAGAAGAAATAAAAAACATCTGGAAGGAATACTTCCAACAACTTCTAAATAAAGAGGCAAATGAAGAAGTCAAAGAAAGACAAATTTTAAATTAGCTAAACGATAATACAGAGGAAAATCCTAATCTCAGCCCAGTATATGAAGAAGTGAAACATATAATATGCAGGATGAGGAACAGAAAAGCATCAGGAAGTGACAAGATACCAGGGGAACTGATAAAGCATGGCGGAGAAGTACTGTACAAGAAAATGTATAAATTAATTATAGAAAAGGTGACCTGCATAGCTGTACTAACTACAGAGGAATCTCTTTATTAAATACAGCATACAAAATTCTATCAGCACTGATCCAATCAAAGTTAGTAGAATATGCCAAAAAATCTCTAGGTGATTATCAGCAGGGTTTCCGTCCAGGTAGATCAACTACAGACGCTTTATTTGTTATGACACAGATCATGGAAGCTTAAAACAACTAAACGTCCCAGCAAAATTGATCAGGCTAATAAATATGACATTAACAAAAACTACAGCGGCAGTTAATACCTCGAATGGCATATCAGAATATTTCACAATTAACAATGGATTGCGTCAAGGAGATTCACTATCGGCAACGTTATTTAACATCGTCTTGGAAAGAATCATCCGAAGAATAAATTACAATGAAACAATTGCATACAAGCAAGCTCAAATAATTGCATATGCCGACGACATAGTCATCATAGCAAGAACACACAGAGGGCTGCTAGAAATACATGAAGGTTTAGAGAGAGAAGCAAAGCAAGACGGTTTGTTGATAAATGAAAGTAAAACAAAATTTATGAGATGCCAAAGAGAAAGAAATGAAAATATGCATAATCTAAATGTTGGAAATTATAAATTTGAGGAAGTCAACTCATTCAAGTACCTAGGAATGGAAATAAATTGCCAATACGAGGTAAAAAATATCATACGCGATTGAATAATGAAAGGCACTAAGGCATATTACATCAGTAATAAAAGTATACTTGGAAATATGAGCCCAGAATCACATCATTTGGCCCAGTTAAGACTTTTCAGGTATCTTTATATTGTACCCACAAAAGAAAATCTTTTTGGGCAATATTCTTACATCATTATTATAGGAGTTTTTAGCAATATTTTAACAGCTTTAGCAATAACAAATTACAAAAGATAGTCCGGAAACACTAAATTAAAAATAAATTATCAATTTATTTCATTTGGCGCTTGGTCCATATGATGAAAATATCATTTCGTTCACCGTAGCATGTTTTGGTTGAAGTGAAACAAGCTGTTGTTTAATAACATATTGACACTCTGGTGTCTGTATTATTTTTGCAAAAATGGTACTTAGTAAAGCTATTGTCAATTTGCTTGATTCTGTAATTTATGTGGCAACATTTCCAAAAAGTTGCAATTATTGTATTACAGCATATGAAATATTGTGAAACTATAAAAGAACATGATCCATAGCAGAAAAGCCAAATTTGGGACTAACTCCAAATATTACACTAACAAATATAAGAGCTTTACGTATCTGAGCCAAATGATATGATTCTGGGCTCGTAAACAACTCGATAAAAAGGCAAAACTAAAGATCTATAAAACAATAATACGACCCGTAGTTACTTTTGCTACTGAAGTATTATGCCTAACACAGAAAGAAGAAGAACGGCTCAGAATATTTGAACGTAAAATTTTAAGAAAAATATTAGGCCCAAAAATTGAAGGAAATGAAAGTAGACAACAAATGAATCACGAAGTAATGGAAGAAATACAACATGAGGACATAGTTAGAGTTATCAAAGGGCAGAGAATAAGATGGTTTGGGCACGTGATGAGAGCACAAAGCGATAAAATATTAAAGGCAGTGTCAAACTGGAAGCCGGAGATACGAAGATCTCGTGGAAGACCTAGGCCAAGATGGAAGGATGACATTGAACAAGACCTGAAAAGCATGGGAACAACTGATAGTTACAGAAAACTCCACAATAGAAAAGTATGGAGAAAGATAGTGGACAAAACGAAAACACACAGAAATCTATAAATCGAGAATGCAATAGGGACTAATCCACCCTGTAGAAATGGATTAATGAAGCATCAGACCGATGCGGCTATATTCCACCAGGAATGGACAGCCAGATTCAATTCAATTGAAGTTATAAATGGTCAATTTGGCAGCTGTAAATTTCGAAGTCTTTGTTCACTAAATTTCGAGTTACAAGAGAGTTAGTGGCATTTTTATCACACTTATAATCTTTGATAACCATAAATGGTATGTAAACACCAAACTAACGAATAAAAACTTTCAATCTTAGCTGAACAACAAACTTTAAACTTACACTAAAACAGCAAACAATTAATAAATTGTTTTAAGCCAGTCAAACACAAATATTAATTGGTACTAAAAATGACATAAGGTCACTATGTTATTAAGTAATACTTAAATAAGTTTAAAATGCCTATTCAGACATTTAAAAATTATTTGTTGTATAAAAATATATTTTTAAAAAATGATCCGGTTTTTTTGGACGGGTGTGTAGTTGCTTCTTATGTTAGAGGTAAAGTTCTTTTTTAAATAATTAAAGCATTAAATAATGAATAAAGTAAAATATGTACTATTATAATTATCTTTGACAACTACCAGCTGCAGAAACAGTCACCTACACCGGTCATGGCCATCTCTTTACTATGACATAAATTATAACTGTCATAACTGCAAAACTTTGTTAAATTCGCACTTATGGATTATAACAGTAAATTTAAGGTCGTAGAAAAAATATTGTGTGCAAACTCGAGCTAAAGGTGTTATTGCACTCGACGTGTTATAAAACTCAGCCTTCGGCTTTGTTTCATAATTTTCATGTCTCGTGCATAAACATTCACTTTTAGCACTTGTTGCATAAATAGCTATTATTGCACGCATCTGTCACTTTATTGCACACTTCTGTCAAAACTTTTTATTAAATGTGGTGAATTTTCAATTTATAACACTGAAAGCATACCTAATATGGTTTTTAATGAGTTTTCAATTTGAAATGAAGTTGACGTTTTATAATCTCTTTTAGCATAAATATGTGGTAGTCAAAACATTATGTATACAACTCGTATCTAAAGCTTCTTTTTTGCACTTGTGAGATTTAAAGAATTCGCCTTTGGCTCATTCTTTAAACTTTCTCACACGTGCAAGAAAGTGGCTCTTTAGCTACTCGTTGTATAAATAACTATTATATATGCATAACTATAGCAACTATACTACTATTCTTACTTTCAGGACCATTTCTCAAATCTTGAAAATCTAAAATTATCAACTTTACTCCAAACTCTAACAAGCATGAACTTTCTAGTAAGGGTAGGAATAACATACATTGTATACGTACACCATAAATATAAAAAGCACTGGTTGGTTGAAAGTTGTACGCTTGAAGATCATGACAGATTGAAACTGAAGGAATCGAAAGAGGAAGATCCAGCAAACGTAGACCTTCCAACATTGGCTAAATCGCTGGAGTATGTTTTGTATTCCGTAATAAGTTTTTAGTTAATTTTGATGTTTCAGCTCTTACACAGAAATTAAATTAAGGATAATGCCATGGGCTCGGATCGATGGTACCATCAACTTGAAGGTGTTTGAAAAATGGATGTACACCGTTCTAGGTTACTGCCTATCTGACATGATGGTGCCATTAACTAGCATATTTCGATTATGCAGCTTTTTGAAGCCTGTCGAAGTTTATTATCTGGTTGAGGTATGTTTACACGTATTTTTCAGATTACATCGTAATTATGCAATATTTCTAGTGTTTACAAGAACTGGGCTGTGTCCAAATGGTTGTTTATAAATCAAATCAATGTACTTTGTTCTCTCAACCAACGTATGCAGAAGCAGGTAATATATTTTAGAGCTGAAACCTAGAATTTTCCTTTAATCTGTTACCTATTCTTTTAGTTCCCGCTGAAATAACAGATGCTTTTGAAGACATTTGTATAGAAACTAATAGACTGGCTGTAATAAAATTGGGAACTCTCCTTAACAAAAAGCTGAAAGAGTTTGATTTTCCATCAGATGAAGCAAAGAAGTATGGAACATTCTAAATGTGATCAAGTTTAAAGTTAAGAATTATTGTTACGATGCTAATATTAGTATTTTAATTTAGTAGTTTTTTCATAGGTATTTATGTAGTGCATTTATTTTTTCATATGTGGTTGTCATATCTAATGTAAAGAAAATATTATAATTAATAAATTACTACATAATGGACAAAATCAAAAGTAAATTTTACCTTTTAATTCGCTAAACTTAAAAGAGTGAAATATTGTAATCTTGAAAAAAGATTGCCTTGCGAGATTTCTTCAGATCTTCACGTTTCAGGGACCCTAAATGACAAAAATAGCTATTTATGTTCAAGTGGGAAAAAGATGTCATTTCCTTACTCATGTGCGTTGCATGAGGTGAATCCTAGTTGTGTAAGCACACAAGTAACGAAATTGTGCATTTTCCTACGTGTCACATACAAGATTTTATCTATTTCTGAAACAAAGGTAATAAAAAAAGCTTTAAGAAAATGTACTTACAATACTTTCTTTTCCCACTAGTGCGGAAATTTACTTCATTTCCTAACTCAAATTAATGAGAAAAGGAACATTTTTCCCACAAAAATAGATAAACATATTTTCCTTATTCCATGTTACGGTCAGTCTGTCTATCGGATTGTCGGTCTGCCTGTCTGTTAGCACTACAGCTCAAAAACTATTTGTTGGACAAAGACAATATTTTGCATAGAGATTAGTTATCTATGTGGCTCGAAACGGAATATACTTTTGGTCAAATATTTGCAGGGTGAACACCTTAAAAAATTAAATTCTATCTATTTTTTCTTAAAACTCGGAATGGATAAAAGTAATATTTTGCACATTATATGTTGACCATACATTCAGGGTCGGAATAAAGGTCGCTTCTTTTCTGAAGCTTTTCTAATTCATTTATTGTGGTGAATTACTCCACATATTTGGTTTATTTTCTCTTCTTTCCCTCAATTACATGAATTGTTTCCCTCTAGTTATTAATTCTCAAATGTCTGATGTCTTCATACAGTTGATCTGCCCATCGCTTTTGTATTTTTCTGTTGCTATTATTATTCCTTCAACTGCGACGTTGAATAATGTTATTCCTGGGTTATTATTTTTGCCATAGTCATTTTAACCAAGTTGATCAGCTTTTTCGGTATTCCTATTCTTTCCATTTCTTTTATTAGTATTTCTCTGTAGATACTGTCGAACGCTTGTTGAAAGTCAATAAACCGTATGTGTATATCTACGTCGTGTTCATGGCATTTTTCAATTGTTTGTGTTAGCACATGTATGGCATCCATTGTTGATTAGCCTTTCCGAAATCCTTGTTGACACTGTCCAAATTTTGCTTGTGCATATAGGTTCAATCTGTTTCTTAGAATCGAAGTTAG
The DNA here is from genome assembly GCA_940337035.1 of Agriotes lineatus. Taxonomy (NCBI): domain Eukaryota; kingdom Metazoa; phylum Arthropoda; class Insecta; order Coleoptera; family Elateridae; genus Agriotes; species Agriotes lineatus. The sequence continues at coordinate 20,621 of CALNHX010010844.1, read as the reverse complement.
AATCTTGTATGTGGTGTTTAATAACATGATGCGTCTATAGTTATTACAGGTAGCTGCATCTCCTTTTTTGAAGATTGGAGCTAGCAAACCTTGTTTCCAATCAATTGGCATAGATTCTTGTTTCCATATTTTTGTTATTATTATACATGTGTGTTAACAATGTTTTGCCTCCATTTTTTATTAGTTCATTGTTAATTTAGTCAGGGCCTGATGCTTGATAGAAGACGACCTGATAGAATGAGTTAAGCATACAAAAGAAAATAAAGATATTAGCAAAAGAACAACATGAGCAAGGAAAAAATGTTAAAATTGGATATAAAAAACTAATAATTAACGAAAAGGTCTACAAGTGGAGTGAACAGGAAAATCTTGTTAGGTACAAAGACGCAAAAACGACTCAACAGAAGAAAACAGTAAACAAAAAAACTAACAAGACACACTCAACCCTGCTTGCAGCACAAAAAATAAATAAAGCAAGTCAGGTAGCACAGAGTTGGGGTAGTTCATGCAACTGCAAGATTGAACATAAATTTCAATCCGTAATTACATTTGCAAAGAAATGCTGGTAGTAATGAGTTTATTTGAATAGAAAAGGCAAGGGGCAGAGCTTGTTTTTCATAGATTGGAGTCGATTATTCTAAATTAGCCAAAAATAAGAGGTTTGTGCAAAATTAAAGCCAAACCAAAATAAATTGAACTGTCACGAAAAGGTTTATAATAGGTGCGTGTTAATTGAAGCATAGATGTCAGAATAATTAAATAGGATGTTTATGAGCATTTTAAATAAAGGCAATTGAAGCAGAATTATGATAATACGTTGCAACGAGCATAAACCAGGCAGAACATGGCGATTATAATTATGGGACAGCAATATTCGAAAATTTGGTGAAAAGCGAACAGTTAAAATAAAATTACAAGAAATGGACACAACAGGATGTGAAACAAATTAGTGCAGTAACTAAACAATTTTTTAAAAAACAAGTCAGTGTAATTACGTGAGTGATAAAAACAACTTATAAATAACAAAGTGTAGTGGCGCTATGAGACAATTTAAAAAAACCGAATTAAAAGAACACTATTTTAGAAATAAGAATTTTTGTACTTAATTTTAGTTATAAATTAGATTTAGTTAAGAAGTTATTGTATTGGTTTTGGTCAATTTCCGTTTTGTATAACCTAGATAGGCAATTGTTTTTAACGACCAATATAGAGAGACAATTGAATAAAATTATTAATGACAGGCAGTTTTTGTGCTCTCCAAAAATTACAATTTTTACCTAGTAAATGATTAATTTTATAAATAAAAAGTACACCAGTGTGTTAAGTAATTATCAGTGCACCTATGAGAATGTGGGGAACATTTTTCCTCACATGAAAATAATTTTTCATGGTTGCCACCTTACGAGGATTCCGCACAGCGTGGAAGAAGCCTCTATAGCAGCCACAGCATCCCAGGGGTCCAACTGCAGGCAGAATTCGGCAGGAGATGCAGTCCGATTGAGCTACCGCTGCCCTGCAAAGAAGTCAGGTTAGTTTTTCAATCAAAGTAACGGCGTTAGCAAGCGGAAATTCGCATGACTACGAGAGCAGACCTTCATGAACGAGACCCAGGCAGAGTTCAGCATCCATTAAAAACCAAATATCCAGTAATTGCCATAATCAAGTTTGAGGTTATGTTGATCCCATATCGACGCTCCAAAAACAAATTAATGCTGTAACAACGAAGTGGAGGTTTTTGCCTGCAAACAGATGAGAATCAGTGACGCTAAGAGCGCGATAATTCAAAATTTACCTGATAAATCGCTCATAAAACATCTTTGATTAGTTTAAATCACAAAAACGAAACACTAACAAAAAAAACCGATTTGTAATAGGATTTTCACAGCAATAGCGTCTGCGCGCTCGAGTTGAATTTATATTCCAGTGGCGTATCACACGAATTTAATATTAATGTACCGGTGAATCCAACCCTGAGGTACGAGTCATCTTGCTTTACCTAGCTAGCCTCTGTAAGATTAAATTGCAGATGGATGAAATATAATAAAGGGCACAATCCTGTTTAAATAATTAACGAACCCAGTGAGTATTTTTAGTCAGTCGAAATTTGACCTAAATAAAAGAATATTTGCAGGTAATGTTAATTGCTATTTATTTTATCATCATTATAATATTAACAACACAGTCATAAACCATTACAGTATATGCGCCTACAGAGGAATCGCAAGATGGAAGACTAACAACAAATTTATGAAGAATTAGAAGAAGTGCCCAGGAATGATAAGTTGATGATTATTGGTGACTTCAATGAAAAAATAGCGTAGGAAGAATACAGTAAACATGTTGCAGGAAAATAAACAGTACATAACATCACAAACAAAAACGGTTCAAGATTATGCAGCTTAACTGACAAATACATACGTAGTAAGCACCAAACACAAGCACAAAAAACAACATAAGATAACTTGGATGATACCAGGGAGAACAGACAGAAATCAGATAGACCACGTCTTAATAACAAGCAAATGGGAAATCATTGTGGATGACGTAAGGTCGTATAGAGGGGCAAACGTATATTCTGACCATATTCTGGTAATTGCAAAAATAAAGATAAAAATATTAAAACATCGGAAATCAGAAAAATCAGAAGACAATGGAACACACAACACCTGAACAAAGAGAAAGTCAAAAATAAATACATTGAGACTATAGAAGAGAACTTAAAAACAAAGACAAATGCCAGCATAGAATAAGAATGGCAGGTTATAAAAGACACAATAATGCATACGACAGAAAATATTTTAGGAGAAAGAAAGCATGCAGTTAGAGACAGTTGGTTTGACGAAGAACGCAAGGAAAAAATTAAAGAAAAGAACCAAGCAAGACAAAGATGGGTACAAATTATGTAAAAAGAAAAAAACATGGATTGTTAAACAGATGCATGAACTAGAAGATAACAAAGAAAAACAAAGAAAGCATTTGCAAAAATAGGGAAAAGAGAATGGGAAACACTCTTTAAAGAACTTTTTAAAACCCGGGAAGGTTAAACGAAGAAAAAGAAGACCTAACAGAGACAAAAGACCATGAAGAAGTACTAATGTACGAAGAATTTACAAATATAGTAAAACAATATTTTGCACGTAGCTCAGGTTATTACCCTTGACGAAAATAAACTGCTCAACTACAGGTCTAAAAAGTAGCTTCAGCACTGCGAAAACATTAAGTATTATAGTGCACCCAGAATGTGTAGTTCAAAACGTGACCACCGAACTTCTGTAGATGGCGCCAAGTGGACAAGCCGCCACTGTGCTACAATGCTTGGAAATTTTGCAAAGTGGAAAATCGCCACTTTCGCCAAAACCAAATAGCGCATGAAGGTGCTCGGGACCTTAGCAACAACTTTGCCCCCTTTCAAAATTTCGATATCTGTAGCCGTTCGAAAGTTACAGGCGATCCGGACGGACGGACGGACGGACAAAACGTTCGCATAAGTACGCTGAAGCTACTAATAAGCATATTTGGGACCCAGCAGGTGTATTGCAAACATCTTTCAGAAGAAAAGTGCAGTGATCAATGCGGGCCACAGTCATTGCGCTTTTTAAATCCTCATTTTTAGGCATAAAGCAAGCCTTTTTTTGCTCTCGAGCAATAAAACATTTGTTCTATTGAGGTTATAGCCCTCGGGGTCCCGTACCTCCTGCTGTAACGCCTGTTTTACACCCAATTCTGAATATTGGACTTGTACAGGACAATTCAAGAATATTAATGTAAGTACCTCCTTATTAACTGCGAGCACTAACACATAAATATTCAGACGCTTAATAACTTCCCGTATTTTTGTATAAAAATTACAAGTTCATAACTTTATAATATTTTGTTTTACATATTTTTTAATTTTTTATATTGTTTGTCTAACAATACATACATAAAAATGTTCAAACCATGTTGCAAAAAAAATCAAAACACAATTTTAGCTACTCCACTGACACAAAAATATTCGGACACCCCTGATTGAATCTGAATTAATGCAAGGTAGCATCACCTTTCGCTTTAATAAATGCCCTAATCATATTGGGCATACTATGAACAAGAGGTTTGCACTGCTCATGGGTGAAACTGTCTCGTATATTCTGCTATTTCATTTTTAAATCACTGACAGTACGTTGCAGGTTGTTTCTCAATTCCTGCTTCATTTTATGAAAACCGCTGCAAAATATTTCATAGTGATGTAAAAAACGTGTTTTTTTTAAATCGAATAAAAAGCATAGAAAAAAAACAGAAAAAACGGTTTTTTTTTTGTTTTTTATTCATTTTTGTAATTGGCGGCATGTAAGCAAACGACAAAGTTTAAACTTATTTTGATTTTACATGCACTTTAAAGTTCAAGAACACTACAGCACAGACTAGACAAATGTTTAATAAACAAAAGTAACATTTTATACCTACTGCCTACTCGTATTACGTATTACTCGCAGAACAGCAAAGCGTATGCATGCGTCTATTCGAGCACCCCCGCCCGACCCCTACTATTGGAACATGCTTTAAGCTGGATCCAGCTCTGAAACTGTCGACCTGATCGACGAATCAAGTTACGTTAGCGATTCATCAGGGTCATCAGACAGTGACATGGGCGACTTAAACTGCATGGATACTGACTCCGAGTCAGTTGAGGAGTCAGCCATGTCTGTTAGAGAGTAATTTCTGCATTATTATAATTTCTACAGGGTGTTAGGGAAGTCGACGGAAAAATTTCTAGGGGTGAATCCTTGGCCCAAAATATGATGATTTAACTCAACTTACCTATATACAAAGTTGTTTAGTTTAGCCGCTAGAGGGCTTGAAAAATTATTAATAATAATAATGGTGAGGCACTAACACCCCATGAAGGAGCTTGGCCTGCAAGGCGGAAGGTCAGAGCTTCCATATCCTCACTCCCACACCCGGCTGTCGCGTGTCAAATTCAAGACACGTGGTGATGTGGTGAGCATCACGCATTAGACAACCGCATTATTACCCATTATTCCTTCGAACGCACTCCCCCAATTATTTAAAGCGACTAGCTTTTTTTACATGTTTTAACCCCCTGTATAATCACTACCAATTTTTTTTCTGGATGGTTACTTTAATATAGAAGCTATTCACTCTCTTAAAAAATTTTAGTTCGGTAAACGGTTTAGCCACAAAAAATATTTTCTAAATCCCTACAAGCCCACTGTTAAGTTAAAATTACTCATTCAGGCTTGTAGGGATTTAGAAAATATTTTTTGTGGCTAAACCGTTTACCCAACTAAAATTTTATAAGAGAGGAAATAGATTATAAATCAAAGTAGCTATCCACAAAAAACTGATTATACATGGGGTCAAAAAAATATGGATGGATAATTAATTGTGACAAAGTTTTTAAACACCCTGTAATTTTCGAAATTAGGGTTTATTCAACAAAAAGCTTAAGTTTACTGGTAAAAACGCATGCCAAAAAATGAATAAAATCTATCAAATATTTTTCGACTTATTTGAAAAAATTAAAAAAAGCTAATCTTTAGAAAATTTTCCGTCGACTTCCCTAACACCCTGTATATCCACTTTGGATATTTTTCTATTTCTATTTACTTTTCTTTTGTTATTATAAATTCTATAATTCACTTTACCTACGAAATGAATTATTTTTATTTAAAAATATCTGTTTTTTGTTTTTCCAAACAAATTACTTGTTATTCACTACACTTTAATTCTGAAAAAAACGCATTTAAAAAAACCAGACCACTTGGTTTTTTTTACAAAAAAACAGGTTTTTTTTAAAAACGAACGTTTTTTTTTGGTTGCATCACTAATATTTCAAGACTGGGCTGCTTGCTGGCCAATCATCCAGAATGCTAATATGTTTATTTAGCCATTTTTAATTAGTTTGTGTAGTGTGATATAAAGCTTCCTGTTGAAAAACAAAACTTCCATTGCGAGCTTATTCCTCCAATGAGGGCAATAAATTGGACTCCAAAATATTCTTATATTTTTGGGCATTGACAGTTTCTGGTATGAAATAAAGCTTTTCTAGGTCATGTTGACATTGCTACCCCATACCATGACTGCTGATGGAAACTTTACAGTTCTTTTCAGGCAATCTTTACGAAAGGCTTTACTTGGACTGCGTAATCGGCGATCTCCAAAACAGACGTCAAATCATGATTCCTAGCTTTTTTTTTTTGTGTTTTTATTGTAATGGTAGAGTACCTGCCGCAATTCTGAACACATGAAAATTAAAGAAAGATTCAAATAGGCCCAGAATTGGTATATTGTTTATTGCAACATTAAGTAATTGTTATACATTAATAAATGCACAAGATATGATTAGCAGTAACTATAATTTGATTGACAGAGGTTGGCATTAGACCGAACAGTATCGGCAGGGTTGCGTTTAACTTAATTTTCATTAATTGTGCTCGTTATGGCAGATGCACTTAATTTATGTGACTGACAGATTTAAGTCAAGACAAGAATTGTGAATTTAATAAGATACAGAGATGTTCGAAGCGTTACGAAAGTTATATTCAGCGATAGTAATTAATATGTGAGGCCAACAGTCGGCAACGCAGCTGAAAAGTAAGAAGCAGTGTAAGAAAGCATAGAATGCAAAGAGCATTGATAAGGCCGCCTACGATGGAGGAAAACAATAGTGCAGTGCTAATTAAAACTTGTAAAACTAATGCTAGTAAAACTTATGTAAAAAAACAGAGATGTCAGGTTAAAAAGTGCTTTGATTTGACATTTATCCAAAAAAAAATTAGTTTCTAAGGAAAACATTGTAAAAAAAACTTACTTGAGAACAATTGTAATAGTTGCTAGGATACGAGATTTTCTTTAATTATTGTTGACAACCCAAGCCAAGTAATAATAGCTGTGTGTAAAAGTGGCTCGCAAAACTTGTTGAATTTTGATTATTAAAAGTTAATTATATGAGTCCAAGTTGGGTTTTATTTGTTCACCAGTCTGCAAAGTACATTTGAGAAAAATTGCATCGCGTTATAAAGTGCCAGTTAAGAGGGAGGTGATCCAGAAAGTTCGCTCATTTGAATCCAACTTCGACGCTCGTTTTCGACCAGTTTTAAGCCATCGGCCAACTGAAATTTATGTGCATCGTGTAGATTAGACCTTCCTTGGTGTCCTGGTCCAGAAAGCAGAAGCTAGGAGCATTCCAGATTTATGTAATCGCCGTGACGTTACTAGAAAAGGTATCCAGCGTACCAAGCCGACATTTAGTGGTAGATTTGACCAGCAAGGGAAGTTCGAGAGACCTTCAGAATTGTGCAACACCGAGAGCATCGTACGAGGTACAGAACGAGGTTCCAGCCATCAAAGTTCTTCCAGCGGGAATTTATCGAGGTAGCGTCCCTTGGAAATGCGGAATTCCAGAAGGAAGCCGACCAAGTTCCGAAACAATTGAATCTCAGCGTCCCTTCTGACGCCAGGAAAAAAACCAACAGGTTAGCCATACTAAGTCATTATAATTTGCATTGCTAATATTTATTTACCTGAGGCGAATTTGTCAATTATTGGTGTTTTGCGCTAATTTTGTGCGTTTAAACCATTTCTGTTTATGCCGTAAATTTAAAGGTTAAACTGTCAGATACAGAAGAGTTGGTCAGTTGCAATACTTGTGTAAAAATTATATTGAAAAGTAAGGGTTATACTGTACATTACAACTTAACCCTGCAGATTTTTGAGTTTCTCATGCCAAGCCAGAGCATATATTTTACATTTGGTTGCCAATAAATAAAATAGGAAAGGTAATAAACTATTTATTTTGCAAATAATAATTACAGAGAATCATTTTAAGAAGCCCTGAGACAGAACAATAATTCTTATCATGTTACGATACACCTTTTATTTTTTAATTATAATGAACAATTTCAATTGAAACAACTAAATACTTATTCAAATAGTACTCCGCCCAAACTAGCACATAATTCCAACATTTTGTAATATGTATTCACCAGATGACTTCAAATTTTTAGTTTTTTAAATTTTAAGGTAAAAAGTATAATTTCACTTTTTTCCTGTAACTCAGTATATCATCATAATTTTAATTTACAATAATTTATATTAATAAAATTTTTGCATGACGTTACTAGAAAGAAATACAAATTACATATAACGCTCAAAAACCGTGGATAAATAACAATATCATGAAATTACTATAACGAAAACATGGAAAAAATTCGCCGCAGTCGTGATTGTGACGATTATCGAATTCACAAAGAATTTTCAAATCGAGTATCTCTTGAAAGTATAGGTGCCAGACGCCTACATGAGGATAATATTGCTCAGTCCAATGAAAAGAAGAGACTATAAATATATATGTTCTTCTCTCCCTCTGCTTTGCAAAGATGATGGGTCGACATGTGAGTCTAATACTGAAATCCTACACATTTTGGCTCAATCATTTTCCTCAGTTTTTACAATGGAACCAAGTGATGGAACTTTACCTTACATTTTAGCGAACTGTGTTACCAATGGTTTAGAGAATATACGTTTTGGTCCTGATATTTTAGAAAAGCTGAAAAACTCTACGTCTCCTGGTTTAGACGGTGTTATTTCAGAATTTCTAAAAAGGTGTTCAGTTCCATCTCATCACCACTATTGCAAATCATACAGGCCTCTTTCAATAAACATATACTTCTAGACTCTTGGAAAATTGCAGTAGTGACTCCTGTTTTTTAAAAAGGGTGACAAATTAAATGCAGAAAATTATCTACCCATAAGTGTAACCCCTTTAGTATGCAAACTGACGGAAGCCATAATATCAAAACAAATGTCAAAATTTCTTCTGGATCAGAAAGTAATACCGGATCAATAGCATGGTTTCGTTCCCGGTAGATCTGTACTCACTAATTCTCTTCAATGCGTGAACGATTGGACTATAGCTCTTGACAACAAACAACCCACCGATATCACATACTTTGATTTTTGCAAGTTCTTCGATAAGGTGGCCTAAAATAGGCATAAGTTAGCTCATGGTGGCATAACAGGTAACCTTCTATTTTAAATTAAAGATTTCTTATCTGAAAGATTCTTTTAAGTTAGAGTCGGAAATGCCGTCTCGGATAAATTACCGATTTTAAGTAGAGTGTCACAGGGTTCCGTTCTTGGCCTTTGTTATTCCTTGCATATATTGAAATGGTATTAAGCCCACAACTTGGCTCTGTTTGCAGTACAAAATATTCAAACAAATCAATACAGCACAGAGTTGAGATATTTTATATAATTGCACTTTACACAAGAATAAAAATATTAAATGCATTTATTATGAGATGCGAGAAACAGTAATTAGTCGGATAAAGGTACGTAAAGGCAAAACATATTTCAAAGGGTTTAATTTTGGCTTGTGAATAAAGTAATATAATTAAAATGATAGGTTAGTGCACATGTAAAGCCAGACCAAACGAAAGTAATTGACACAAAAAGGTTGGTACGTGCATAACAGGAGCGTAGTTATCAATAAAAGCAAAGGACTATGAAAATTGTGAGCAAGATGAAGGGTAAAGCAAGATGAAGGAAAATCTAGAAAATTGCAAAGAGCAATCCCGAATGGAGGCATCAGAATAAAAGCAAGCGACGTAAAAAGTGCGGAACTCAAAAATCAGTGCTTTAATAATTAAAAACAATGCAAAAGCAGAGCAGTAAAATTAAAAACGTTTGTGAGTGCAACGCTATAGAACAATATTAGTTATAAGCAAAAAGACAATATTTTAGATTAAGAAAATGTTAGATTGTAAGTTATGTAATCAAACTTTACTCCAGTTGTGGTAAATATTATCAAACCTAATTTCCAATTAATAGTAGAATAACACCGTATCTTAGCAACATGATGCTTTTTTGTCATTAACAAAGGGAACAATTGAATAAAATTAATTTGAAAGGTGGTTGAATTTGTGCAGTTTTTATATAATAAACGAGTATTTTGAAATATAAAAAGTGATCCAAATTATTGCCCGAGTGGTAGTGTACCTGTGCTAACGTTTGCAGCAGTTTCTGCAACGAAAAATTTACATTTTCACAAATCTCATCTCCGAGGATTCCGGAGCCGCCCAACTGAAAATTACAATCTGCAAGAACGTCGATGTCAACACCTGCACCCAGGAGAGCGGCTACAGCCTGAGATATTCCGGCGGCGTCACTGCGACCAGCTCCGAACCCAGCACGAGAGGGTTATAATGCGGTACGAATGTTCCTGCAATTTGAGTGTCAGTGTTCGGGAAAACGACGTAAATCAAAGATTAAACATTTGCAATCACTGATATAATGGGGATTAAGGTAGAGATTATGCCGATTAGAAAATCAAGGTTAGTACCACAATGTAAAAGGTGCCAAGCCTACGGATACACACAGAGATACTGTGCAAAAGAACCCAGGTGTGTAAGATGCACCGGAAAACATTTAACGGTAGATTGCATCAAACCTAAAGATGAAAAACCGAAATGTGTCCACTGTGGCAAAGATCATCCGGCTAACTATCGTGGATGCCTGGTGGGCAAAGAAATACAGAAAATTAAAAACAAACAAATTAAAAAACCTACTCTGCCTCGACAGCCCTAAAGAACCGAACAGGAACAAGTAAAAGTGGAAAGGCCGAAGCAAAAAAATGAACCAAAATGCATGACCTACTGCCAAGCTGTAACTGGAAGAACGGAAGAAAACCATAATATGGAAGGTAGCCGATTAGATTCAACAATTGAATTATCTCTTCAAAAAATATTGGAAAAACTAAATGCAATGGACGAACGCATTACCAAACTAGAATATCGCGGTCAAGGAGCGATTCCTAAAAACAAAAATGGCTAGTCAACTGAGAATAATGGAATGGAATATCAATGGACTACTGCAACATCAACTATAGTTGCAAATAGTCCTGGACATGGAAAAAATAGACATATGCCTCATTGCCGAAACACATTTCACCAGGGAGTCATATATCAAGTTTAAAGGATATACGGTATATCACACCATCCACCCCGATAACGACGCAAAAGGTGGCAGTGCAATCGTTGTAAAAGAGTCCATTGCACATCACCAAGAAATAGGATACCAAACAGACATAACACAGGCAACATCTATCATCGTCAAAACTAAAACGTATGACCTAATGATTACGGCACTATATAGCCCACCAAGACATAACATCAAGGAAGAACACTACCTCAACTTCCTTGAGGAACAAGGATATAGATTCATTGTGGGAGGCGATCTCAATGCAAAGAACACCGAATGGGGATCTAGATTAACAACAACAAAGGGCAAGGAACTTTTGAGGGCATGTAACAGCTTGAACTGTGAAATACTAACGACTGGTAAACCAACATATTGGCCAACAGATCCACACAAAATTCCTGACTTAATAGACTTTTTTATCGTCAGGAATATCTCCTCGAATTACATTCATGTTGGAGAAGCATGGGATATGAGCTCAGACCACTCTCCCATACTTCTTACCTTAAGTGATAATATAATCCAGAACTAACTACTACATAGACTTTTTAATAAATTAATCGACTGGCAAAGTTTCAAAATCAAACTTGAGAACTCTATAAATCTTTCTGTATCGCTAAGAACTGAACATCAGTTAGATACAGAAGTAGAACTGTTTGTCAAAAACATCCAGCAAGCAGCATGGGAAAACACTCCCGAGATAAAACCCATTACTAAGGGTAACAATTACCCCAAAGAAATTAGGAATCTTGTGTCTGAAAAAAGGAAATTAAGAAGAAAATGGCACCAAACAAGGGCACCAATAGATAAAACCGCCCTGAAAGCTACCTGAGAGATTTAACCAACGACAATAGAACTGACTACTCCTTGTGGAAAACTACTAAGCGATTAAAACGACACCCTACCCTTCAAAACCCACCAATTTGAAAGACAGATGGAAACTGGGCCCGGAACAACCAACAAAAGGCAAATAGATTTGCAGAACACTTGGAATTGATCTTCCAACCAAATGCCGGAGGAGACCCACAAGATTGGACTGAACCAAGACAAGAGGATCTCGAGATTAAACCTACCACCCCAAAAGAGGTCTTGGAAGAATTCAAAAAGAATATTAACCCAAAGAAAGCACCTGGATTTGACCAAATCATGGGAGAAATTCTTAAACACTCCCAAAGAAAGCAATAGTAAAATTGACTCATCTTATTAACGCTACATTTAGACTAAGATATGTTCCTACGATGTGGAAAATAGCGGAAGTAATAATGATGCCTAAACCAGGAAATCCACCTTATGAAGCGTCGTCATATAGGCGTATGTTTCTGCTGCCAGTTATCTCGATACTGTTTGAAAAGATGCTTCTTAAAAGACTAAAACCAATCATAGAAGAAAAGTCCATAATCCCTTCGCATCAGTTTGGCTTCAGAGAAAGCCATTCTACAATAGACCAGGTTCACAGAATCACAGATATTATTGAAAAGTCTCTAGAAGAAAAGAAAGTCTGCTCTACAATATTCTTAGATGTTGCGCAGGCTTTTCATCAAGTCTGGCATGAACGCCTGTTTTGTAAACTGAACAAAATTCTGCCACGACAATACTCTCAACTTTGAAAATCATACCTTTCAGTAAGATATTTTAGAATAAAGCAAGAGGACGCTTATTCTAAATTAAGAAAAATTCAGGCAGGAGTGCCACAAGATAGTGTACTAGGTCCAGTACTCTACGTGTTATACACTAGTGACATACCTGATCCTGAATAGAACATCATCGCAACGTTTGCAGACGATACAGCAATTACTGCAATAGGAAAAAGTCACGAAGAGGCTGCTGAAAAGTTACAATCCTCCATCGATAGAATAAGCACCTGAACCAAAACCTGGCTTATCAAGCTCAAAGAAAGTAAGTCCGTACATGTAGACTTCACCAATAAATTAAAACAGCACATACCCATCAGAATCAATGATGCCCAGATTCCGCATGCTGACACTGCGAAATACTTGGGCATGACCTTAGATACTAGGCTACGCCGAAAAGCCCACATCAAAAAGAAAAAATTAGAATTTAATCTAAAATATAGAAAAATGTATTGGTTACTAGGAAGAAACTCCAAGTTATCCATTTATAATAAATTGCTCCTTTATAAGCAAGTCTTGAAACCAGTATGGACTAATGGCCTACAACTCTGGGGCTGTGCTAGCAAAAGTAACATCAACATCATCTAGCGACTTCAAAACAAAGTACTGAGAAACATGGTCGATGCACCTTGGTACTTCCGCAACTGCGATCTTCATAAGGACCTTTAAATAGAAACAGTTAATCAAACCATCTCCAAAATAGCAAGATGTCACGAACGAAGACTTCTCCAACACGTGAATTAGTGAGGCACTCCAGCTCCTCGACAACACCAATCTGACAAGAAGACTCAAGAGGACTAAACCCTTCGAGCTAGTATAGTGAAGTGAGTGAAAAGCAGAGTATTTGTGCGATAGTTACACGTTAAAAATTAGTGTAGTTCAATTATTAGAACCTGAGGTGGACTTGTGAGTAGAACCTTAGATAAGTTTCCAATCTGTAGCAATCTAGGTTAGAATCAAATTATTTATTGATCAATGTTATGATCAGATTATATGCCATACAGAAAAGGGTAGGTACCTATTTACTTAATAAAAAAAAAGATTAAACCTTGCCGAAGAGGCCTAGCGTTTTTCCAAAAGTCCAATTACTTCGTGGCTTCCAAAAATCGAACGGCGTCACCAGGTTTGGGGAAATCGGCCAGAATCGAGCTTCATAAACAAATGAAAGATCGGCGTGCATTCTACGTCATTCTGAGAAACAATGAAGGCGATGTTTTAATAGTTGCCGTTTTCACTGTATTTCACGATTTTAAACGTTCAATTTCACGCTGTACGCAAAAACCATTTTGTGTTCGTCTGTCAATTTACGAGATTGTGAATTTTATCTACTAATAACGAGCAAACTAGCTACCTTGAGACAAATAACCTAAAAGAATATAGAAAGAAGTTTTGTCTTTGCCGAGAGCTACCGTAATCAGTATTGCAGTTAAATAAAATAGAAAGAGGGGCCTTCAACCATTTTATTTGTGCGATTAATTGTTACAGTTCATTTTAACCAGCCTTAATTTACTGACAGGCAAACTAACACAGTATAAAAATATAAACCGAGAATTGTGTGTGTACTTGGAATTTGCCATAAAATTTAACTTATATAATTTTTATACCCAAAATAAATCAATTGCAAACAGGCATCAGATAGGGGAGTCTTTGCAAATTTATGTCGCCCAACGTCGGGGCAAAGGTGAATTTTAATTCATTCAGACTGTCCCATTCAAAAACAATCAAGGCAGTTCATCGTAATATATCTCAGAGCTGCCACGTTTATTTAAATCAGAAAGTACTATGCAGACGACACAAAACTTTACGGGAACCCCATCACATTGCATAGGTAGACAACTACGAGAAGACATCGACAAGATCTCTGGTTGGTGTGCGGAATAGTTGCTACCACTTAATATTGGTAAATGTGTAGTACTGCATATAGGGAAAAAAAAACAATCCAGCTCTAGATTATACTATCTCTGGCCAAGGTTTAAAGACGGTTTCATCTCACTGTGACCTAGGTGTCATCGTAACTAACGACCTTACATGGTCTTAGCATATAACATATATCTGCAAGAGCTAACACATCGTTGTATTTACTAGAAATACTTTTGTTAAAGCGTCATTGACAACGTTTATGAAACTGTACAAAACCTATGTAAGACTGTAAGACTGTTGTTAGAGTTCTGTGGTCCTGTGTCGACTCCTGATCTAATAAAGAGATAAAAATATCTTTGAAGCAGTTCAAAGTCGTGCAACACGCCTCCCCTACGGTCATAGGTTATACTCCCCCCCCCCCCAATTATAATGTGGCTTTTACTTTGCCCTTGCGCTGGGAACCGCAACTGTAATGTGGATTTTTCTCGTGCCCTTATATTCTACTGTACTATGAATTTATAATGCCCTTAGTATGCTAGTCAACCCAGTCATAGCAGAACAACGCCTGCACTTACCTCAATGCAGCTAAGGGTAATGTCAATATTGTTGTTGCCGGTCTGCTAGTTGTGACCTATTATGCTGTAATTATACACGCAAATCTTGCCAGGAATAAAAACCAACAGTTTACATGAACACACATATAATCTTTAAGAGGATATACATTCACTTACAAACATAAAAAGAGTACATAGTGGCAGTCCATAAAAAGAATACTATATAAAGATTATAAGTTATCGACAATGGATTATTCTTTTTTAAATATCTACGGGCTTAGCACTACTTCTGCTCGCTTTTCTACACTTCTTAAATGTAAGGGTCAACTATCAACAGTTGACGCTGTCAAAAAAGAATCTGCGCACCAATAGTTTAAACCCACGCACAATTCTAGTAAGGCCGGCTCTGCACTCGTAAGAATACTTGACTCAGCATGAACACTTCTACGTAGTCTTACGATTCCTTGTCAAAGAATGACGCAATATTTCGTACTACCGAAGCTGGGTTTTCAGTTGAATGCTGAATTATCTATGCAATCCGTTACTTTTTTGCTATTTGTGTTGTCAGTAAAACCTGGATTTGCCTTCCAGTAACGGCGTCGGTTGTACCAAGGGCACACAATTCTTGACTCTGATTAGCACCCTGCGGGGTTGTTGCAGCTTCCTACTGTATCTCGAGGGAGTTTCCCCAAAATTGCACTCTCAAGGCTTCGCGTGGCGTCCCTTTTTGCTTGGGCGACACACACGGTTTGCTTGTTGTTGAGCGACTGACTCACCGAGTTTATCTGGCGCGTATCGCTTCTTTGTTTTGTTTTTAGACGCACTCAACACTGTCTCAGCTAATTTCTAGGCACCATCTCGCGCGTGCAATACACAATGCGTTTTAAGTTAATTACTACAATACAGAAATACAGTTTAGTTTTATTCGTAGCAGAATAATGGTTAAATACCAAAGTTATTCAAACACTAAGGTGATATAAACCGAACCCTTACACCATATGAAGAACGTCTGCAGTTATGTGACTTAACTAGGTTCGCGAATCGTAGATTTTGCGGTGATCGAATAGTGACTTACCGGGATCTTTACAATATCTTTCCTGTGAATATTACGAACATGTACACCCTAAACACAGACTCCACAATTCCCGGTCACCACCTAAAGTTGAACAAGAGCTTTAAAACGAGTGCAAGACAGAATTTTCTCTGCAACCGTTTATTTTCTACGTGGAACAGCTTACCAACTGATATTATTAGTGCTCCTTCGTTAAATTTGTTTGAGAATAGATACGATCTTTGGCGTAAGACATATGTGTAGTTAGTAAAAACAAAATTGTACATTTATCTTCTTTGCAATGTAACCACTGTTTAACATTTGTGCATTTTATGTTGTTTTTGTAATAATGAATGGGCTCTACAGGAAATTCCCTCTGCCCATAATATTTTATAATAATAATAATAACCTTACCACGTACTTTTTCCTGACCTCCCCGTAACCCTGATCTTATTAAGTTGGATTTGTTTGTGGGGTAAAATTAAAAAAGTGGTTTACCGAATTCATACTGTTGAAGTGAAGGATTTGAAAAACAGAAGCTTGCAGGTTGGTTACTCCGCAAATAGTAAGAAGATCGTTTCTGATGATACATGAGCCTCAAATAAACAACAAAAAGCATTTTTTATTTAAAAATTTAATAGAGTAAAATACCAATCATATTGAATAGACATCCGGGATTTATACCGTAAACAAAAATTTAGGTATCACAATATCTTGTGACATATACCAGTATTTTGAGTTGCCTACTTTTTTGGAATGGTACTTTCCCATACATCACCCTGTAAAGAGAATTTGAATGGAATAATTTCAACATATTGTGATTAAATAGACACTGAAATTTTTCAATGAAAAGTTCTACATGAGCTTTTATACAATCGTTTTACATTTTTCTTTCATGTGTGCAGAGAGGAAAGATAATAACGAAAGATTTTTTTTATATAAAACAAGGCAGTATACCTGCTTTTTCATTTTTTCGTCACATTCTGATCACAATAGGAAAATGACTTAGAATCCAAAAAATAATTTAATGTTGAAAATTTAAGAGGATCTATAACAACTGTGCAAAATTTGCCCTCAATCGCATAAGAAGTAAAAAATGTACAAGGGCGTGTAGATGTGAAGAAGATTTAAAGTAAAAAGCAATGGCATTCTGGCTTAATTCAGTTGCCTTTCTACTGCTGACTAAACTGCTTGACAACAAATCTAAAATTAAATAATAATGAAATGCAAATTTAAATAGTCTACAAATAATTAACTCGCCAATATAGTGGCAACAAACACATTTTAGTGTTATTAGTTTTAAATAAACTAGTTTGTCATAACTTAACTAGAACGTCAGGTGAAATTATCACTTCTAAAATGTCGTCAACCATGAGTTAGAATGCATTAACAGGATTTTGTATCTGTTGGGGGTATAAATACCAGATTTGAAATTCTTGCTTCAGTCAGTTCACAGTTTATAAAAATTACATCGACAATATTAATTGAAAATCAGTATAATTGTTACTACTACTATAATGGCTTTAAAGGTATAATACATTTATTATTAGTAGGCATATCATATTTCTGGCATATAAAGACACCTAATTTTGTTGATGCTTAAACACAATAAACCTGTAGTACAATCCCTTTTTGTATAATGTTAAATGTATTTTTATAGATTAATCGTTTCTTGATTGCCATAATTCTAGTTATTATGGTAGATTCAGGTGATTCTAAGCCTCTCTGTCCAATGTTTTCGAACGTCATTAGGGACAGTTCAGTGCCTCTTCCGAGTTTTGAAAGAATTAGCAAAAGGGCTGTATCTGAATATTCCACAGTCGATATTACCTCTATGAAGACTGACTCTTCTTTCGGTAATGGAGAATCAACTACGGAGATTATCACCTCAAATGTGCCAGCTAACTTTATAGAAGTTATTGGTATGAGGCAGTACCAAAATTGCACCATAAATCGAGATTTTCGGGAGGAAGAATCGAATAGGCCTTGACGACTGAAGCATAGCTAATCTTAATCTAAAACGGAAATGATGAATTGAATTGGCAAAACATCAAAAGTTAAAAGGTTCATATGAAAAGAACAAGTGAACATAAAAGAAGAAATGTTTACATTAGAGCACATTCAGTTTTTGAAGCTATGAAAAACTATATCTGTTTTGCTTACAAATTAGCTAAAACATAATCAATCATTCAAAGAACAGATCAGTTACATGGAAACTACCCTTTAAAAACTGTAAAATTTTTAGTTTTAGAATAGAACGACCGCTATTTTATGTAGTAGATTATATTTAAGTTAAGTACTTTTTGTGTTAATAGCATGTTAAAGTTGTTATAATACAAATACCAAAATAATAAAATTTACATTTTCTTTTCTTTAATGGCATCCCTACTTAAAAAATATAATAATTTCTATTTCAAAGAAGTGAGGCTATTATGCTTTTATAGGGTATTTACTTATAAAACTTTTTCAAATGTGCATAGTTTTAGCCATTCGAATTTATACAATTACACCTTTTGTCAATGTTTAGGAATCATTTATACAGGGTGTCCGTTTTTCGAGCTTAACCATGTGGATCTCGGTTATCTTAAGAGATACAAAGTCAATTACATTGGCGCAAAATTTCGTATTTTTGTGCTGATTAATAATCTGAAGATATTTAACCTATAATTTTAGTTTTCCAAACATCGAAAAAAAAACTGAAAATTCCAATTTTGGTTTTTATTTTTTTATTCGAAAACCAATCAACAATTTTTAACTCAAACATTAGACACTTTTCAATAAGGTGTTCAAAAATAATATTACAGTTATTCTAGTGCTTAAGATAACAAGAAAACCGATAGTCAACTTTTTTTCTTATACAGCTTCAGATACAGCGAAATCCATATTTCCTTAATAACGTCATATGGACTGGTGAATTGAAATACCAATTTAGGAATGCCCAACCGATATAACGAGCACGTGTGGTCTATTGAAAAACTTCGCGGTCACCAAGAACGAAGACTTCAGGTGTACTTTGGACTAAATGTATGGGTCGGTTTATTGGGTGAAACAGTTATTGGCCCATACATGTTTGAAGAAAATGTGACTGCAGATAGTTATCTTGTTTTTTAAAGATATTTTTACTGATTACATCGACAACAATATTTTTCCCCGCCGCCTCAATAATTTGTGATTTTAACAAAACGGGGCACCTCCGCATAATGCCAGAAGAGTAACAGGTTATTTGTCGGCAATGTTTCTTAACTGCATAATTGCAAATAGTGGTGACATACGGTGGCCAGCGGGGTCTCCGGACTGGTCCCCATTGGATTGTTACTAATGGGGCACGTTAAAAAATAACATTTATAAAACTGTACCAGCTGATATAAACGAACTGCAGCAAAATAGCATACTTCTTTGGGACAGATCAGAAGACGGGACATCGGGAGGGCAAATGCCAATTTAAGAAAACAAGTAGGGTTATGTTTAAGGGTGGATGACGGACAGTTTGAGCACCTGTTTTAATTATTTATTTTCAACCAAACTTACAAAGTAAGTGGTTACTATGATCGCTCTTTCTGTGTGTCTGTGTGTCTGTCGCACAGTTCCCGTTAAGGCAGAATACAACTGATGGTGGATTCCTATGTATTTTTGTCCCCTGAATCCGAATCCACCACTGGCTTTTCGATATCTCAACCCGTTTTCGAAATATTCGACTTTAATGTTCGAATTTTCACATTTTAGGCTTTAATATCACTTTTATGTAGTTTTCTCTCCTGATTCCAAATATGTCACTCATTTCACGATATCTTGAATAGTTTTCGAGATATTTGATTTTTTAAAAATCCGAATTTTCTTTTTGTAAGTTTGGTTTTCAGCCGTACATGCGCGGCTAAGCTTTTTTTGAACTGTTTTCATTATTATTTTGTTTTCTTTGCTTTTATTATTATTTTTGCGAATAAAAATTAAATAGTTTTGTCAATTTTGTTTCCAGTGCTTTATTTTCTTTTTCATTCAGAATAAAACTTATCAGTTAGGTACTACAAACGAAGGTGGCGTTTCTGTTTCCATGGCACTTTTCGTTATGATAACAGCATTTACACATTGTGTGAGCGTGACGTGTCTTTAGAAACCAATAGGTAACAATCAAATCCGCATAGAAATGGCGGGACCACATTGCGCACTAAAATCAACTTACTTCATATTATGAGTATAATACGTAAATTGCCGTGTTAGCAATTACAGTTTTCAAACGAAATTCGAAAAAACTTGCTTGACGAACATTGAGTTGACTTTGTATCTGCCAATTTTTATCATAACACTCTTTCCCACGTTTCAACAGTAATGTATTAAATGCGTAGTGACTTACCGATAATACTGGCTATAGGGACGCATTGCTTGTTGCGACAAAAATAGGCACGACACCGTAGGTAGAGTACCTATTTTCAGAAGCAAAAAGTGAGCGTGCATCTCCAGCCAGTATTATTGATGCAAAAGGAACTATGCACGAAACACAGTTTGCGTCACTATTGCAGAAATAAAAAATATATATAACAACTTACTGTCAAT